>OZ025296.1:289831760-290059645 GCA_964019185.1 Maratus speculifer
ATAATAACGTTGAAGAAAAGAACTACAAAAAACTCAGCTGCATCGGGAATCGATGCTGGGTCACTGTATTATGGGGAAGGTGGGCAAATAGTATGAACAGAATTTCATGGTTAATATTAAGTTTTATGTCTTTTATAAAGGCAGTGTAGTGTCATAGCATTGACTTTGACCTTGTAGTGTGCTTTACTAAAAATAAATCTAAAATATCTAACATATTAATGTTTGGTCTAGTAAAAAATAGGGAGGGGGCATAGTGTCACAAATAGAAAACAACAATGTACCATTAAAAAATGGCATATTCTCGAAAAATGACACAGCATGTTCCAAAGTGTCTTTTTCAGCTTAAAAAAAAGTGCGTGGCAGACATGAAAAAGCGTTTACTATTGAATAGCTCTGAACATGTCTAGAGATTTCATTGTGTACTTCATCCTTTTTAATACATTCATTTCATTTTTAATACAAATGCAAATTGATAAATAGGTATTTTTCCCCCATAAAATTTCTAATCCTTTCATCTAATTAAATAACCTTTATCAATAAAATTACATTTCTAAGATTTTTCTTTAAACTTTTAATAAAATTACATAAATCCTAACTCACAACTGTAAAATCCTAAGCTTCACAAATCAAATCTTGAAAAAAAAACTCATTTTATTTCGAAAATTTATTTAAATATACATTTCCTTCCAGTATTAATGGTCATGCTACGAAATTCTTCATTTACTAATTTTCACAACTGACAGAAATCTATAACAATCCCGATTCATCAAAGGAATATTTCTGACGATCAGTATGAAATTAGTCCCTATTTGATTATAACATAAAACCATGGTCACACTGAGAAAAAAATACAGTTCTGGAATCTAGAATCTAAATTGTGGCTCTAGAAAAAATAGTTCCATGTCATCCTTATAAATTCTAGTTGCCATTATATGATAGTTCTAGAATCTACTACAGGAATTCAAGAGAGCTTTCCTTTATTCTCGTTGTATTACTTATTTAAAAATCTCAGCAAACAGATGCGAACACAAGAGGTTTGATTTAGTAACTATAATTCTAGTTTTTGAAACTATTTCCAAAATCAAGCTATAATTTCTCGTTACTGAGACGAGTCAATATCGTTTCGTCACCTTGAAAACAAGAGACTAGAAAGGTTAGGTCATTTCATCTACTCAGCTTTGTAGTTCAACCTATTCGCATATTTCGGTCATCTATAATTCTAGTTTAGGTATTCAGAAAGTGACTAACTATTCATTCTAGATCGGTATTGAAGGCGGTATATTTTTTTTCTCAGTGCACCAGAATTAAATTATGTTTCGGCAAAAAAAACTATAGATCGCTGTGAATTCATGCCCATGGTCCCACATTCTTCGCTTTGTTAACAAAAGATTTTTGCACTCAAAATAACACACCATCCTAAGAAATACAGCAAAGGATTTTGTTTATTCAAAAATGAGCGCAACACCACTACAAATTGACGAGGTTCAATCGGAAGAGCCAAAATCGCACTGGATATGTCTAGAGTTTTCACTCCTCGGGATTGCACTATCACTCTAAAAGCATAAGCTGAGTTCCCGAGGTGGTCATCCCTTTTCATACCCTGTAAAATAAAATCTGTAATTCTACAAATGCAAAGTTACAGAAATATGTTTGCTTACTAAAATTTTATCTTTACACTGTACAAAAAAAGATGTAAATCTAGAAAGCTTGTAAGCAAAAATACAGAAATCTGTAACTTTACAAAAGAATCTATTAAAATTTCAGTAATTTTACTACAATTTTATCTGTAATTCCAGTTGCCGTTACATAAAAATGTCTAGAAATACGAGTTTTCTAAAAAAAAATTTATCCGTGCAGATACTTTGATTCACAGTGCAAATCAATCTGTATCTGCTACATGGATTTTTGTTCTTGCCGCTACATAAACACCTCTTGGAATACGAATTTCCTAGAAAAATTTTAATAACTTTTCGAGGTTTTTTTTTTTTTTTTTTTTTTTTTTTTTTTCAGTGTATAGCATTATTATCGGCGCGTTCAGAAATTTGTGCAAACATAAAAGTCGTTCCATTCTTGTTTATTGGAACAGTTATTTTGGTAATACAAATCTTCCTTTTAACATGAATACTATGTTCTGAAACTTTAATAATATTTTAAAATTATTAAAAATGTAAAATAATTCAAAATCAATATTTATTATTAATAGTACTATTTTAAAGTAACATTTAAGTCTAAAAATGTTTTTAACACTTTAAAGTTATGTAGTAGCAATATTAAAATTCCATTATTTTAACATATAAAATATATAACTAAATTAAATAATTTAACTAGTTAAAATTAAAACTTATTTAATTTCAAATAAGGATTTTAATTTGTTTCAAAATGTTTTTTTCGTTAATGTTTGTAAAACAAAAATGTTCAGCAATCGTTTAACCTATTTTGCTGAAGAAGAAACTGCAACTTTTGAACAAAATTGTTTTATCCATCACTCTGATAAACTATTTTTTTCCCCAGTTTATGCAATAGAGATCTGTTTCAATTTTGGATTATATTATCGTGTTGTTATCAATTAAAATATCAATATGAAATTTACATTTCATAAAATAGATTTTTTTATAACCTGAGGCAAAATATTATTCCATGATTTTATTCAACATATGCAATCAAATAAATAGATAAAAGAATATAATTTAACAAATCGCAACGACCATTTAGAAAATGACACTTTCAAAGACTAAAATTTTAGACTTATAATTAAATTCTATATTTAAAAAAATAATGGTTATAAGCATCATTTTTATGATGATTTAAACGTGGCTTACGTAATAGCAGAATCCTATATTACGTACACCATGGATTAAACAATAACTATTAACAATAATAACAATAATAATTAAATTCTTGAACCTATCATATAAACATTTTTTAAATGAAATTTCAGTTTTACAGTTTTCGGTATAGTAAATTTTTAAACTTGTAAGCATCCCACATTTTCAATTTTTACACCGTCGCGTCGTATCGGGAAAACCTAACTTTTAAATAATGCAATTTGTTTGAAAGCTGGATATTAATTTGTTTCCGAGTTATTAATTTTTTTTATAGTTTTTAATACTTTTTCTTTGTCATTGTGTAACAGAATTATTCCATTTCTGGACATTAAACATGTACGAATCAGAAAACGAATAAAATCCGGACATCACGATGTTTCGGATATGTCACAGATATCTCTAGACCGAACGCAACAGTGATTTTCTATATGGTTAAAAAAATGCTAATAATTTATATTTAATCATCAACACTAGATCGATAATCAGTAAGCCAACTATATACTTTGCTTCACATGTTTTTATAGCTTTGATCATTGCAGTACACGCTGTTAGATATTGTTAATAGAGTATAAAAATAAATATAAGATGATAGTTACATGCACCTATCATCAGTTGTAGACATTTTGCTGCCTGAAAAGAAAGTAGTTTTGCCGACAATTCTACAAAACATAATTTAAAGAAAATATTACATACTTAAACAGAAATATTTGTCATAATTCTGTGAAGCAATTTTAATATTACTTTTTCTATTCTATGATTTCAAAAGTTTTGAGAAAAAATAAATGGATGACTTTACAACATAAAACCCAAGAAGTTTTTTAACCGACTGTTTCATGTATGGAAACAGATAAAATGGAATATACACTGTAAAAAATATGACTGTTTTGCTGCATCGTCACTCCCCCGCTTTTATACAATATCACTCTTTTGGTCAATGAGAATGCTCCATGATAGCCTGAAGTAGTCGTTTTCTATAAAAGCGGTAGAGTGACGATGCAGCAAAATAGTCATGTTTTTTACAGTGTATATGACAATAAGCGAAAATTATCATCCCCAAAGTCAAGGAGGCGCTCAGTCTATGGGCATTTCATACATTGAAGCATTCTTATATTCAAAATGGCTACTCTTGGAATTAATATTTTAAACTTTTTTTTTCAGTGTTCTCCTGTTAAAGGATGTCACTTTTTTTCTTAGTTGTCAAAATATATCTAAAATTTATGTTCAATTTAATATTTTATGTTTTAATTACTGGCGAGCTGGAAGTAAAATTTTAACACTTCATAAAAAAAAAATATTATGCATAAATTTTAGGAATATTTTGAAAACTAAGAAAAAAAGATGCATCCTTTAAGAAGATAACGCTGAAAAAAGAAGTTAAAAATATTTATGCCCTTAGATTTAACATTATGGAGAGAAATTCGGCTGCTGAGTGACCAGCCGCCTAAATGATCAGACATCATCTTTCTTCCTACGCCATAAGAAGCATTTGCATGGACTTAATAATCTTAAGCAATTATGGAAATCAAGTCACGTAATTATCAGCAAAATGTAACTTCCGAGTTAGTTAAAAGTCCACCTGCTCTCAGATCAACTTTTATTATAAACGATACTCATTTAAAATTAAAAACCACTTCAATTAAAGCAAATTACAAATCATATTAACGAAATTTCCCCACGCATTTACGCAAGAGCCTAACAGAATAAACGCATCACGTTGTCAGAATTTCCCAAGATAGGTTTAACCCCGAAGGAGGATTTGCATAGGAAACAGGACCTGCTAAATTTCAGATTTGTCCCATATACCGAATTTAACTTGCATGCCGCATCCTGTTAGTTGGTACATTGGTAAAGCTTATGAGCCAGTGAAACACACATATAAAAAGGAGGGGGGACGTTTGCTTGACTATTCGACTTCCTTCTTAAATGAAATATATGCAAATCTGAATCACGCCTGCCCTTTAAACAAGATGCAAGTGTGCGAAACGAAATTGCTAGTTTTTTTTCTAGTAATCGGCGGCGAATGAGAAACAGATGTTGCTTGGTTTTAATGAAGTCTTTATAAGTAACAGAAAACAAAAGTGTAATTATTTACCTGAATAATAAACATAGGATGTTTAGAGAGTTGAGACGCCCGCGCATGTTTTCCGAAAGACATTATTTATTCATATAATTTTTTTGGCAACGAAATAATCTCCGACTTTGTAGTTCGTTAACAAACTCTTTACCCTAAACAAAGCATCTGCCAGGTTTCTAAGTCCATATTTTTTCAAAGGTAACTGTTGTCAGCTTTCTATTTGGTCTCTTAATTAACGAGTGACTTCTGCTCTAACATGAAAAGATAGGACACGGATGTGAAGAGTGAAAAAAATATTCATTCGCATTTCAACGAAATTCTTCAGTAAGTTACCCTGAATTAGGTAAGTATAAATAATGTTTAACTATAAGAAAACTATGCAACTAAGTTCGCGTGTATTAGAGAAAAGGGCGCAAAGAAGTCTAGAAAATTATATTAAGAAAACGGACAAAAATATGGGAGTTGGATCTTGCACAATGCAAAATAGAAATAAATCTATATATATTTATTTTTCTTTGTGTGTGTGTGTACGTGCGGGGGCTTCAATAAATGTTTCAGAAGTGTCAATTATGTTTAAAATATAGAAAATTGTAGAAATAAGTTCGTGTGTATAAGAGAGAAAGAGGCAAAGAAGTCTAGAAAATTCTGTTAAGAAAATGGGAACAGCAGAGAGTTAAATTTTGCAAGATGCATAATAGAAATCGATTGATATGTTTACATTATTATTATTTATTTTTCCTTGTGTGTGTGTACGTGCGGGGGCTTCAATAAATGTTTCAGAAGTGTCAATTATGTTTAAAATATAGAAAATTGTAGAAATAAGTTCGTGTGTATAAGAGAGAAAGAGGCAAAGAAGTCTAGAAAATTCTGTTAAGAAAATGGGAACAGCAGAGAGTTAAATTTTGCAAGATGCATAATAGAAATCGATTGATATGTTTACATTATTATTATTTATTTTTCCTTGTGTGTGTGTACGTGCGGGGGCTTCAATAAATGTTTCAGAAGTGTCAATTATGTTTAAAATATAGAAAATTGTAGAAATAAGTTCGTGTGTATAAGAGAGAAAGAGGCAAAGAAGTCTAGAAAATTCTGTTAAGAAAATGGGAACAGCAGAGAGTTAAATTTTGCAAGATGCATAATAGAAATCGATTGATATGTTTACATTATTATTATTTATTTTTCCTTGTGTGTGTGTACGTGCGGGGGCTTCAATAAATGTTTCAGAAGTGTCAATTATGTTTAAAATATAGAAAATTGTAGAAATAAGTTCGTGTGTATAAGAGAGAAAGAGGCAAAGAAGTCTAGAAAATTCTGTTAAGAAAATGGGAACAGCAGAGAGTTAAATTTTGCAAGATGCATAATAGAAATCGATTGATATGTTTACATTATTATTATTTATTTTTCCTTGTGTGCGTGTGTGTGTGCGGGGGGGGGGGGTCAGTAAGTTATTCTAAGGAAGTTTGTGCGTACCAGAGAGAAACAGGCAAAGAAGTCTAGAAAATTCTGTTAAGAAAATGGGAAACGCAGAGTTAGATCTCGCACAATGTATAACAGAAATCGATAGATATGCTTGTTATTTATTTCATTAAAAAATTCAAATTTTCTTAAGCCCTTTTTACTCTCTAGAAAACTTTGGAAATGTAACATCGTTTTAAATAAGCTTTGAATTGTTTAATATTAAATTAAACTTAATTATTGTAAATTTTAGATGATTATCTTCTTATCGGAATTATATTTTTGCTATATCCAAAAAAATATTTTACTTATGCATTAGAATGAAATTATTCTGTATTATTTTTGCAATGTAAATTGAAATTGAAAGTTTTACAGATTAAGAAAAAATAATAATAAATTAGCAAAATTATTTTCAAGCATTGTGATTCTTTTTTTTTTTTTCATATCTTGAATTATTCAAGTGTAAAAACTTATCATTGTTCTGAGATAGTCGTAAAATGAAATATATCTCATAAACTATGTGAAATGAAGAATTTCTAAAAAAAAAAATTACTAATTTTAAGGTGATATAATTAACAACATAGAGCATAATTATTTAAAGATATTTCGATAATTACCTGAAAATATATCCGAATCTATGACATCGCAATTTTTGGATAAATCCTATAAAAAATAATAAACAAAATTTTTTTACACATTGTCTGTAACAATTTTGTTATATTCTCTTGAGCAATACATTTTCTTCAAAGAATAACTTACAGGTAGATAAAGTTTCTATTCAAAATTTCTAATATTTCTATGTACAAGGTACATAATTATTATTTAATATTGTCGGTTGACACTTTCGGCCCTGGTGGTCACAAATTTGTTCATTACTTTTAAAATGCTTTAAAATTCATTTTTGTTAATTCCAGCTCCTAATAGTGATAGCATATGTTGATAGATTTACTATTATAACTTCACTTATGTTTCAGCATTTAATAATAAAAATTAATAATAAAAATTTTATTAATTGTTAGCAAACCGTTGGCGATTCTTTTAATTCAAACATATGTTTCACGCTTTAAAGTTAAATTAGGGATTCCTTTTCCGAATTAGTAATTTATGATAAAAGACAAAAAATAATACTAAATTTTTGAAGGTTTGTTTAATCTGGTTGTAGTATGACATTTCCTAAAGGTCTTAAAAAATTCTTCCTTAGACTATTGTTATATGAAAAACACGCAAAATAACTACATTCGTTACGTTTCTTTAAAGAGCACATAATTTCAGTAAATTGCAACTTCTGTGATTTCGATACTTATTTTTAATTTTGCTAGTGTAAAAGTAATTTTTTCCCAAAACTGGAAACAAATTCAAGGTCAAAAGGGTTGAATTAAAGAAAAAATTCTAATAATCAGATAAATATAGCACAGTACGATTTCAAGGTTTCAAAAGCCCTTTCAGCCAGTGCCGGGAGCAAAAAGTAGCTTTCACATTTCTTGGTTTAAAAATTTTTCAAGTTTTACTCGAAGCTAAATTAACTCGAATTTTAAGAAGCAACAATGCGACGAAGCCGATAAGAGAATGTCCCTCAATTCAAAATTGGATAGAGAATTGCATCAAATTATTAAGTTATAATCAAGTTAGCATCATTTATGATTACTTATTCTTTGTCGCCAAATTTGGCTGTATTTTTTCAAGTGTTGCCAAGCTTGGCGATAATTTGAAACAAATTTATATTAATAACATTTAAGCATTGTGCAGCAGTGCAAGATGCAAATGGTTGCCATTCTGAAACAAGATGACAGATGAAGCTGCCCAACGAACTCGGACGAGAAATTGGTATGTACTATGCAGACAACCAATCTCATCCAATCTAGTTTAAAAATACGAGATTTACAGCATGATAAAAATCAGGTTGTTTAAAAATGTCAGCCAATTCAGAAATTCAAATTACTATATTTCAGTCATCTAATCTGGAACATGAAAATACAAAAAAATAAAGACAATTGAATTTTCTACAAAACAGGTCCTATGATTTTTTTCCCTGGAGAATTCATAATTAACCAGATAATCGCATGCTAAAATGAATAAATCTGCCAAAAGTCACACAATCACCAAAAAATACCTTATTTGTTGAAAATTGAGTTGTTTTTATGTTTTGCATTAGCAATTTTCCAAATTACAAATTTCTTACAAATTGCGCAATATTAAAAAAAAACTAAAAGAGGTAACTTTTTTACCTCCATTTATCTCCCACTCCCCCCTTTTATCTGGATTTTTGGTATATTCATTAGTAAACCCTCTTAACAATATTACCAAGTTTCAAAACTTTCAGAATGATATCCAGAAAAAAACCGAATTTGACTGGACTATTAGCCAAATTCATTGAGATGTAATGCATGCGGATTGTGGATATTTAGAAAAGTTTATGACCCCAGTTTTTGACCTCGTCTAAGGTGGTATGTAAAATAGTTTGCAACATTTTTCTATTTCTAAAAATGACAGAAAATGTTGTTTAGAGGAAGTAGATGAACGGAATAATAAGAAGACAAGAATGGTGTCAGTATTTTATGTATGCAACTCCAATTTTTGGGTAAAGGAAAAGGAGAATTAAATGTAGAAGACAATACAAAATATGAATTTGCGTAAATTCTCAAAAATATCATAAAAAATATTCCTATTTTTTTTATTCTCTATTTATTAATCTTTTAAATAATAAATGAAATTTGGTACACAATTGTGTGTGACATTTCTATGAATTCTGTAACTTGGAACTCTAAATTACAAGGGGTAATTTATTTTACAGGGTACTCAAAATTACCTCATAATACAGGACTGCACAAAAGAATTCCCGTTTCATTCCCCTTAGTAGCAGAAATTTCTGAAGGAGAATTTTCAACTAAAGTACATATCCATTTCTTAACTAAACTAAATTATGGACTGCATGTAATTGATCGATACAAATCTATATATTATGTACAGAGTTGTTCAAATAATTCGGATAATTTTCGATTGAGAATTTTCCGACTGTTTCCGGAATAGGTGAAATTGGGTTTTTAAATGAATAATGTTTTCCCATATTGTTGAATTAGATATAATATTTTAATTTTTTAAACGGTGCAGTTTTGTTACACAAAAAAATCAACAATATTTTTTTTGTTTATTCAAACAAAATTTTTCCATTGACCCCAATATGGGACAATAGAAATTTTGTTCTACTATTTTCCGTCAACAATTTTCATTCGAAATGCATAATAACGTAATAATAACGAAATTAATCCGTCTCAATTTGAAAAGTTTTTATTATCCAAAAATTATGTTAATCCTTTATAGCTACATAAGTCAAATAAAAAATTACGTGAAAAAGTTATGGCTACTGCACACCCATTTAAATTTTTCAAAAACAACAAAATTTTGTTGGAATTACAAATTGAAAATACAAGACTTTAGTAAGACTAAAAAAAATTGATAAAATTTTGTTAAAATTGTATAAGAGTATATTGTAAGTAATTGATATTGAAGTAATTGTATAACAATACATTTTTTTTCCTTCTGAACAACAAAATTAATTTTTTACTTTAACTAAACAATTCGCTTAAAACAATCAAAATATACTGAATAAAACATGTTTTGTAGTTTTAATCAATTTCTTTTCCTGAGTGCACCGCGAAAAAAAGGAAAAAAATCCTTTTCTTCATGTGACAGAATTGTTTATAATTCTATAAGTGTTATCAAAAAATGAAAAACTCATTTCGTTTCCAAATCACTTTAATGTACCGCCCTGCCAATTTTATGTCTTTAATTTTATGTATAAAAATAAATCAAAAAATGTGCAGAAAGTTTCACGTTGTTGAGCAATGGATTTAAAAATCGTTGTATTAAATAAATAAATAAAAAAGTTAATCATTCCCATAGGAACTTTCTCCGAATTTCTTACATTATTCGCAATCATTCAAGCTTAAAATATATTGAAACAGCAGTCAATTAAACTTCATTTATTAAAAGTTATGACACCCAAAAGAAACATTTGTTTCAGTCTTTTTTTTATGTATTTGTTATACTTTTAATATGCTTCATTTATTTTGTACAAGATCAGTATCTAAAGGAACAATGTGTCCAAACTTTAGCCTTACGCAATGCAAGTATCATTCTTGGAAAATTAATATATCTGGCGCATCTTGCATAAATTATACGGCCACGTCCAACCGTTTGTTATCGTATCTGATTTTTGCTATAATATTTCATTATATTGGAAAAATACGATACATTGTTTATAAAGATACATACAACTCAGTTTTTTTTTTTTTTTTTCTCTGTTTCACTCACCATTGAAAGAGATATATACTTGCATCTCATGTTTAAAGCTCCAATTTATTATATTTAAGTAGACATATCTTTACGGAAAACTGATTGTAAACATTTTATGTTTAAAGAGTTTCTCAAATTATTATTTTTACTCGCACGCATAACAACGCAAAAATTCATGTCACATTTTCAACTCATTTTTAAACATTTAAGGGTGTATTTTGATTCAAACTGCTTATTTTCCGATTTATTTTTGAATTCATTATTGCTCTCAAATACACCAAACTTTGAAAATCTCTTATTTGGAAAGTACACAAGGTGCCGTGATTGTCGATTCTTTGATAAATGCAAAAAATATTGCAAAAGAAGCAATCAAAAACGGCATTTCGAACCGATTTTTCCCAAGCCGGAGATTTGGGGACGAAAAAAAAGGTCATACTGATAATGTAATTGTTTATAACTCAAATTCTAATGAATTGAGCTTAAAAAGACATCACACGGCACCTCATACGTCCTTCAAGAATCCCCTCAGCAAGTTTCGTGTTTCTAGTTTTAAAAATGTGCCTGAAATTGTATCGGAAGATTTCGAGCTGTTGAAGGTGGAAAAGTGTTTTTTCGAATACACCCTTAAAAGCATGACACAACAGGAATCAATATTGAAGTAATTTGTGTTCGAATGTTTATTTATTTATTTAGGCATTTGGCAAATAGTTGTTCTTTACGGTTGAGAAGAGACTTTGTGGTGTCCGCATTTTATTTTTATTTATTTATGTATCTTTTTTAACATCCGCGATCTTCAGCTTTTCTTCTCTTATTGTGACTCTCTAGCAAAAGCCAGGCTCAAAGATTTCGACCCACGCCCCAAATAGCCGAGTTTCTAACGGAAGCCAGATTGGGGTATGGGAATCAAAAATTGAAACCGGGACTTTTTAAAATGAAAATTGATCAAATCAAAGACACTGAAAAGCGAGAAGTGTGGATCTGTGGCTTTGAAGCTACCGAACGAGCACAGCTGCGTTGAATTTATTATTATTAAACTGACCATTTTTATTATTAGCTAACCATTTGCATTGAATAAACTTGAGTCTGAATCCGGCAAACTCAAATCAGGTAAACTTTCGTCACCTCTGAATCTGAATCTAATATGCAAATTGATTAGAATTTCATTTTCCAAATGGTTGTTATAATTTGTTAAATTACATTCTTTTTTCTTTTGAAAAACGAACTATGCATTATGAGTTATCAGCAATTTTCTTAAATAAAAAACAAGTCGGAGAGTTTCACGTCAATCGTATAGCAGTTGAAATGCGTTTGTACTACAACGAAGTTTTAAAAATATTCAGATATTGGTGTATAAAGTACTTCGGATACAATAAAGTATCCGAAATTTTTTGTGTGTTCCTTTAAATACTATCTTCTTTCTATTAGGTAGGAAGTAATTTATAGAAAATCTCAGCAAAGCATATTAATTTCATAAAAATAGTTTAATATATTTAAAACACAATGTTTCCCCTATTATACTATTATGTAATGGAACACTTTTGTGTAGCCCTGTAATTTAATAACATATATTCTTTGCACCACATTGTATAGAATGTATATTTTTGTATATACTTCATAGATGCATGTCAATTTTATTAATTTGAAAGAGTGTAACGTCATTAAAATGCACTGGAAACTATTTTTTTCATTGGCTGCAATGTAATGGAATACATTTTATTGTCCCTGTAACTGAACTATCCATCTGATTTTCAAAGCAACTGAAATGACTCGACACAATTATGCAACAATTTTACATTTTAAATTTCAAACGAGTCGGTTGGGTGGTTTTTGCGTTATGGTATGTGGACAACGGACGAGGGGATTGAACGCTTATTTTATAATTACAAACGAATCTAACTAGATTAGTTTATCTTCAATTTGATGTAGGATTTGTTGTTAAAAGTCTAAATTAAATTGTTATAATATATCATTGGAACTAGGTAATTCTTTTACCGACACCCTGTATTATGATTATGGGACTTTTCTACGTTCTCGGTTTTTAAAAAATCGATTTTATTTTTATGAACTTTGGCAAGTGCCTTGTTAGAGGAACAGAAAACTGTCCTTTATGATTTCAGAATAGCTTATCAATGGTACTTAATGATTCCTAATGAAAAGTGAAAAAATATTAAAAAATGAAACAACATTTTTTTAAAGCTTATCCCGAGGTTTCCAAAAAGAAAAATCAGTAAAATTTTTAGGCATTTTTCAATGTGGTTATGGTAGACTTGACAGTATATAATACTTTTCAGTCTTCTTTTTCTCCCCTCCTCTCCACTTAAAGACAGAAAGGTAAAAATTAAATTAAATAGAAAAATTGATTAATTCTACCCATTTTTATTTAATTTATTTATTTATTTTCAGATAAAAACTATTTTAACGAAAAATGACAGAAGTATTATTTTGCTCGATTCCAACTATAAGCCTTCAAATTGTAAAAGCATTCAAAAATTCTGCATAATAATAATAATAATAATAATAATAATAATAATAATAATAATAATAATAATAATAATAATAATAATCCTTCATAATAATTTGATAAATAAATATAAATGAAACAGCTTGAAATGAACGTTCAGGATCCGATTTATGATGGGACATAGCCTACCTTTTTAACCCCTTGGGGACGGCTCCTATCCCTGCAAGCGAAGACACTCGCGAGTTAATGATATTTCTATGGGAAGGTTATTTTATAACAACTCGTTTCCATTTTGATGTTTTTTTTTTTTTCAATTGATTAGCTGAGGTTCCCCTCTACATCACTCTTTCTTTACTTTTTCGATATCGGTGGCAGATATTTCACACATAAAGCAGATTGAAATAAACACCATTTCTCCGGCTATCCACAAAACTATTATTCTCAATCAGTACAATCGTAATTAATTATATTAAAAAAAAAAAAAAAAAAAAAAAAAAAAAGTTACTGAATTCTCACTGACGAGCCCGTATACTGTTCGTTTTCTTCGTATACCGTATACTGCCCGTATACCCCTACGTTCACTAAGCTGCAGATTTTACTGCAATATGAGCAATATTTAAAATAATATAAATCTGAGTATTTAATAGATTTTTAAGGCAAATTAAATGATTAATACTGTCAAGGTTCACATTCATATTCGTAATGAAGTGTTTTTATACAATGTTTAAAGAAAAATAATAAATCATGTTTTTTAGCACTTAAAACAAACTGAATAGAAAACAACATTACAAATTTGCCCTTTTACAAGGCTGTCATAGGGTTAAAGAAAGCCTATACACTTTGTCTATACAACCTTCGTAATAAATTAATAAATAAATAAACAAAAAGAAAGGGAGGTGAAATAAGCATTTGTTCTCTGGTTATTCTTTAAAATTTTGTTCTCAGTTAGTATAATTTCATTTAAAAATATACACATATTAACCAATATTCTTTGATTCGCTAAAGAAACCTATACATACAATGGAAAAGAACTCCTCCTATAAGCTCATAAATAAATGTATAGAGGCAATCATTAACCAATTCTCCATTTCACAGATAAAACAGATTGAAATAAACACCATTTCTCCGACTATCCGCAAAACTATTATTCTCAATTAGTACAATCCTCACATACATTTTTTTTCCTATTTACCTTGCGGGCTTCATCTTCACTTGGAAACGCTCTCTTCGAATATTTTTTATGACGTTTTTCCACTCTGCGTGCGATTCATTTCCCTTCTTGGACCCCTCCTTTCCAATTGAAATCGTGGCCTGAGACATCTGTTGTAGCCGCCGAAATAAAGAAGTAATAACAAAAAAAGAAAAGAAAAACTTCATCTGTAATTGAAAAGGAACGGTAAGAGTACTTGCTACTGCGCCTTAAAAACCTGTAATTTTCGCTTCCCTGATAGATTAATAGGACTTCTTCCTATTTATGGAATAGATGGTTTGTTTGGTGGTAGAGCTCTTTATTTGAAGATGATTTAGATTTTGTCCCCCCCCCCCTCTCAGAATACAGACAGATGATAGTCCGCTATTATGGGTTGTGCTGGTTATTTTTATGTTATTTCTTTGATGATTATTATTACATTTTTATAAGATAGAATTATCCAATCAATGATGTGGTTGATTTATGTTGCGATTCAGCAGTATAAAACTGGAGATATTAATGTCCCATTGTATTGACTTTATTGAACCAATGAAGTCATATCAGCTGTAAAGAGCTATCGTGGGAAACTAATCCTTTTACATGGAATGGGAAAAAATTGTGTATGATATAAAAATCCCATTTTATTTTAATATTTTTTAAAAGCATAAAAGGTGGCCTCTTCGGATTCTTCACCTTAGATAAGTAATCATAACATGAAAATGAAATTAGTTAACCATAACTATGAGTTATTTAAATTAAAAACTAGATAAAGGCGCAGCGAAGCTGAGGTATTAAATTAACGAAGATTAATTTAAAGCCTAACTAATAAACTGAATGAAATTTATTAAAGTCAAATTCTAACTTATATGAAAATAGCTATTTAACACTCCACATAAAACGAGAGAAGATTGTGCCCGAAAAAGGTTGAAATTCTGAATTCATCATATAAAAAATATTACTTCCAGAATACTGTAATATCGATGAAGGAAAGCCCCGTGGGCTCCAACTTCTCTTTGTTTGAAACAAGAAAAGGTAATACTTTACCTTTAGACACACTCTTGAGCTGTAAAACAAAAGAGCAAATTCAATTGCAGAGGAATCCCTCAGTTGTTGTCTGGAGGCTCAACAAAATCTCATAAACTGCCTTGAAGTTCCCACCAGGTAGCGAGACTCGACAAAATCCAACGCTACTAGCCATACGCCATACGCTAGTATCATCATATTTATACAAACTTGTGACCACATAAACGTAACATATTAACCAGAATCGGAGGAAAATCAAGGCACATTTTGCGAAAAGTAATGACAGAATAGACTTTTTTCACGAATTATTGTTAGAATCCGGACAAAATGAATGCAGACAAAACTCGACAATCCATTCGGTCCTATATTACCTTCATAAAGAGAATAGCTGGGTAAAAAAGGCATAAATCTACAAAGTATTCTTTTACTTAAAGAATGAAAATAAATAATAATTGTATCAAGAATCTATTCTATCCTTTGTTACCTTCATAAAAAGAATATAGCTAGGAACTACGCTACAAAAGCATTCTTCTATTTAATTGGTGTTCTTAAATCAAAAAGGGCAACTTTGTGACAGAAGTTTTAGTTCATTTTTATTCGGAAATTCATAAAACTAGCAGGGGTTGTTATCCAGAAACTGTCTAACCGCAGTCATTTTTCTGTTTTTGAGCAAATGAAATAGATATTTCAGAACAAGACGTCAAAAATGATGTTTTGAATCGCATTTTCCGACGAAACCAGAAAAACCAGTCAACAAAAGATAGAAAATCGCGTGATCACATGATCAAAATAGCTTATAACTCAATAAGTAATTTAGCTGTCATAAAATGGAAAACTGTGTTCGATTCGAAAATGTTTACATAGCCAGATCTTCCGATTTTATATCTATCCTAGCTTATAACTCAATAAGTAATTTAGCTATCATAAAACGGAAAACTGTGTTCGATTCGAAAATGCTTACATAGCCAGATCTTCCGATTTTATATCTATCCGTTAAAAAGGGAATTTGTTAATGTGTCAAAACGTTTCGAGCAGAGCAGTTGAGAATAACCTTGAAGAATGAAAACAAAAATAACTGTATTTTCAGTTGAAAGAATTTCGGATGAAATGCTAGAAAGGAAATTTCTTAAGGGTGCTGATCACTGATCTTCCGAATTCTCCTCACTTATATAAAGTCTGTAGACGTTTAATGTATTGGAATATTTGAAATATCTCTTCGCAAAATTAATATTTTTAACTACTGTTATTTATATCCACTTGTTAAAAGATGTCTCTGTTTTTCTTAGTTTTCAAAATTTTTATAAAGTATATACACTGAATTTTATACGAAATGTTAAAACGTTACTCCCAGTTTATCAGCTTTTAGCATATAAAATAATAAATTAAGCACAAATTTTAGAAATATTTATAGAACCAAAAAAAAAAAAAAAAAAAAAAAAAAGAAGCATTCTTTAAGAAGAATGCACAGAAAAAATTAAGTTAAACATATTAATTTCTCGAGGAGGTATTTTAAATATACGAATGCATCAAACGCCTATAGATTTTACAAAAATAAAGGGGAACTCCGAACCGGAGTGACCCGCTCAAGGCCCTGATTACTGAATAGGCACGAGAAGCACGTTTCTCTTAGAAAATTTAGAAGGCGCCCAAAATTGAAAATACAAAGGGCCCCAAATTTTATATAAGAATTCCATTCTAAAAGTCTAATTTCTTTTCAAGTTAACTTACATATTAAAATGTTTCATAAAAATACCTTCCATAACGAATTAGTTTTACATTTTCTATTTCAAACACGTGATCACACATCCTTCACTTTGTCCATTATTTTAGATGTATGTTTATTTTACCTATTGAATTTGAATATTATGGAATTTGGCTTGTATGCATAGCATATAATATTAATAATTTAAACTATTCTCAGAGTTGAAAGAACTATTTCAAAATATGGATATTTTATGTTGGTACTTACATGCCTGAATTCAAATTATCCAACTTATGCTTTTTCACTGATATTTTACATATTTTTCTTCTATCACAATGAGAACTCAATTGCGCCGAAATGTCATTGTGCTTCCCATAGCTTCAAAGCTTAATCATCAAGTAATGATCCGCCCTCACAAAAGCGGGAAAAAAAGTATTAAATAAAGATTAAGTGTTTGTATTTATGCAGTATCTTGAGTAAATATAAAGAAACTTATTCTAATAATAAAATGTTGAATTACCAAGACAAAAACCTGTGTATTGAGTTAATGCATTTTGATATTATGCTATTTCTTTGTGATACCACTAAGAATCAAATTTCAATTTTCATCGCAGAGAGGAAAAAAATAATTTAATGGATTATTATTTTACACAAATATATCATAAACTAAAAGATTTTTTTTTCTTTTTTAAAGTAAAATTTGCATTTGATGAAAAATTATGCAATGGAAAATAAAATACTGTCAAAATTAGCGTAAAATGTGTATAATTATTACTTAAAACAGAGGAGGGTTGCGGGAGAACGTCAAATTATGATTTCATTTGTTCGCGTTCTTTTCATGTTCTCGTAAAACCTTTGAACATTATAATGTTGTTTACTAAATGTTACCAATATAGCATAGACTGTTATGTTAGCGACCTACAAATATGTATGTTTAAAAAGCACATTCGTGATGCAAACGTTCTGAAATTTAATTACATAATATTTAAATTTGATTAAAATTAAAAAAAACCTTTTAATCAACAAATGCAATTTTACTACCCTGTAAAACTGACATATATTTTATATATTTACTCTAAAGTGCACTTGCTCACACCATATAATTTTATTTACATCACTTATATAATTGTGTTTAGGTTATGCAGTTTTCGCAACATTTTTTGTATTACCATATACAGAGATTTAATTCATACATCAAACGTATGCTTTTTTATTCATATGAAAACTTTCATACTTTTGAATGAATAACTGTTAAACCATTTGTACAAGTGTGCACGCGGTTCGCATAAAAAACTACTCCGAAATGAAGAAGCATTTTTCAAGTTGGCATATCTGAGAAATGTTTTGCCTACATCTTAATAGTTTTTCGTCTGTTCATTTTTCACCTCCATGATGTTTCTATTACTAAGAACGACTGGGAATGTTTTTCCACTTAATGAAGAAATGCAACAACAAAAATTTCATTTTCTTTGACTGTAACCTACAACAACTTTTCGCTCTTTTTCTCTTCGTCCAGATATGTGCTTAAAACCAAACAGCAATCCATTTACTTTCACGCGTCTTGCTCATAACTCTTCACAACGCAGGAAGTCTATTCAATAGCGCGAAATTAATAACTCTGCTGCATATTTGAGCAGCAAACATATGCTATGATATGAGTCTCCAGCAAATAGAACCTTTCTCAAATCAAATACGTGATCTGCACGTTCAAATAAGTCCACGCTTCATCTGTTTTTCTTTAATATATATTTTTTTTTATTTCCCACTTTCAAACGAATAATCACAAAAGACGAGAAAAATTGAAGTTTCGGCGTTGGGCACGACAGATCCATGAATTGCGTGTAAGTTTCAATTGTAAAGGGGAGGGTGTTAAGGACCCCCGACCGCAAGGGCGTTAATTAGTCATCTCTATGAGCCAGATGTCCATTACGATTTCTTATAAGCAGCAGATTTTCCCGGGAAGAATGGATATCTTAAGCTTCCTGTCTTTTTCTTTCAGACAAATCATCAAAGTAAAGACAGCCGCTTAATGAGAAGTAATTGAAAAATATAAACAGAATCGTGATAGTCATCGTGAGGTAATATGAGAAAAATGAGAAGAGAACATGATAAAGAATAGGAAATGCAAACTTTGATCTTCTAGGAATATTATACAGATTTACATTTTTTTTTATGATAATGTGGATAATTTATTAGCTTAAGGGTGTATTCGAAAAATTGATTTTCCACCTTCAACAGCTCGAAATTTTCCAATACATTTTCAGACTCATTTTTAAAAATAGAAACATGAAACTTGCTGGGGTGATTTTTGAAGTGATGTAGAAGATGCTGTGTGAAGTAATTTTTCGCTGAATTACTTAGAATTTGATTTATAAGCAATTATTTTCTCAGGATGCCCTTTTTTTCGTTCGCAGACTTCCCACTTCGAAAAATTTTGTCCAAAACGCCGTTTTGGACATCATTTTTTTTGCAACATTTTCTACATTTATAAAAAAAATCGACAATTACGGCACCTTGTGTAGTTTCTAAATAAGAGAATTGGAAAGTTTGGTGCATTTGAGAGAAAAAATGAATCTAAAAATAAATCGGAAAAAAGGCACTTTGGATCGAAATACACCCTTAAGGGTGTATTTGAAAAAATGATTTTCCACCTTCAACAGCTCGAAAATTTCCGATGCATTTTCAGACTCATTTTTAAAAATAGAAACATGAAACTTGCTGGGATGATTTTTGAAGCGGCGTATAAGATGCCATGTGATGTAATTTTTCGCTGAATTCACTTGAATTTCAATTATAAACAATTATTTTCTCAGTTCCATCATTTCTTCGTTCCCACATCTCAAGGTTCGGAAATTTCTGTTCAAATTGGCAACTTTGGCAGCATACTTTGCAATGTTTTCTACATTTACCAAACTTGACAAACACGGCATGTTATGTAGTTTCTAAATAAGAGATTTTGAAAGTTTGGTGCATTTGAGAGCAAAAGTAAATTAAAAAATAAATCTGAAAAAAGGCTGTTTTGATCGGAATATACCCTTAAAATAATGTTTCGTGTCGAATGAAATTTACTAGTTATCGACGGTAAATAAACTTGAAATCAATAAATAAATAGAAAAAAACATTTATTTTAATAGAACAATAACTGCAAAAATTACAAAAAAAAAAAAAAAAAAAAAAAAAATCTATTGAAACAAAATATACACTGGTGTCCAAAAGTTAAGCATAATAGGTAATTAAATAAGTAATAAAAAAAATATGAATCGAAATGTGGTGAAACTCCAGGTGTGTAAACGAAATAGTACGCGTAATATATTTTCGCGTAGAGTTTTTAACGAAATCGAACATCGGACCTTCAACAAATTGAAAAAGAACGAAGATTTTTTCGATAACCCTGTCAAAACTAATGTAGCAAAACGTTTAAACTGCACATTATGATTAATTGGCTTATTGTAATGTACGGTGTTTATTTTTAGAAGGATAGCATGTATACTCGTAGAGAAATTAAGGTTTTTATAAAAACAGTCCTAAGTTTTTTGCTTATAATTTGCAGAGTTCTTAATATAAAATAATTTTCTTTTCTGAAAATATGACAAACATCATTGTACACAATACCCTGTCATCAGAATTAAAAAATAATAAAAATTGTATCACAAATGAGCAGGTTTACTAAATAATTTTTTACTGCGCATGAGTGAACGCTATTAAAATTTCATTTGCATATTATGTTAGCTAAATGTATAGAGCAACTTTTGTGAAAGTCTCAAAAACATAGCTTAAAAATTCTGAAAATTATCGTTAATAGAATGAGATCAAAATCCTTTATTCCCTAAATGAAGAAAAAGATGAGGGGCTGTATCCATATTCCATTGTTTAGTGCCCATAACATTGCACGTACAACTAAATATTTAGGTAAAACCCCTGATTTTTTTTGCTTCCTTTTAGGAATAACGGATTTGAGTTGATTCTATAGATGATCATATTTTCAGAATTTTCAAGCTATGTTTTTGAAACTTTTACATAAGTTGCTCTATACATTTAGCTAACACAATATGCAAATGAAATTTTGATATCGTTGACGCATGCGCAATGAAAAATTACTTACTAAACCTACTCGTTTTTCATACAATTTTTATTATTTTTAAATTCTGATGACAGAGTATTGTGTACAATGATGTTTGTCATATTTTCAGAAAAGAACATTTTTTTATATTAAGAACTCTGCAAATTATAAGCAAAAAAACTTAGGACTGTTTTCATAGAAACCTTAATTTCTCTACGAGTATACATGCTATCCTTATAAAAATAAACACAGTACATTACAATAAGCCACTTAATCATAATGTGCAGTTTGAACGCTTTTGCTACATTAGTTTTGACAGGGTTATCCAAAAGATCCTCGATCTTTTTCAATTTGTTGACGGTCCCCTGTTCGATTTCGGGGAAAAGTCTTCGTGAAAATATATGACGCGTACTATTTTGTTTACACACCTGGAGTTTCACCACATTTCGATTTATATTTCTTTCATTACTTACTTAATTACCAATTATGCTTAACTTTTGGGCACCAGTGTATTTCAAACATAAAAAATTCAGTGTATACATATATTATGTGTAACTTGATTATATCAAAAAAATATATATATTTACGATTAATCGGGCAATCAGAGAAAAAGGCTTTCAAACATTGCTTCTTATTTCTCTTTCAGAAATTAATCGTATTTTACATATTATATCGAAATATTTCCCTTGAAAACGACTTTTGCATCATATAATTCATTTTTATTTATTTCTTGATCACCTTTTTGGACTCATTTTGTAATTTTTATTAATGAATTCATGTTTTTTTCCAATGTGATATACTGCATTTGGGGTAATGTATTTGTTGATAACATCAATGATTTAATTTTTTCTTACTCTTCTTTCATTTGTTAAAATGTTTCAGTTACAAATAATTTAACTAAATATGTTAAATATTTTCAATACTTTTTTGTGCATTCAACTTCTTTTTCATATTGATATTTCACCTAATTTAAAATGTATAATGTTTGAATCTTATTTAGTGCTCCATTTATGATGTTTTTATGTAGACCTAAGACATCATAAATAATTGTTTCATTTAATAATTATTGTTCCAAATTTAAAATGTATAATGCTTATATCATGTCTTAATACTCGAATTATTATTTATATTATAGATGATACTCTGTAATATTCTATAATGATTATATTATATGCATACATATTACAAATTTAAATTTTTTTTCGCCAAAATTAACTTTTATACTACATTAATTTGCTTATAACAATATTTCGTACTTAGTTCAACTTATTAAATTAAAATCTTGTTTCTAGATCTAATCTATTAATCCTTATGGAAACGATATAAATTCTTAATTCGCCTTTAAAAACGTTTATTCCAATACGCGTAAATTTAAAAGATGGCTCTACATTAAAAATATTCTTAATTAAACTTTATTTCTTAATATTCCAAATAAAACTCTTTTTTTTTTCTATGTTTTTATCAACCCTTTTTAAGAAAGTCTTATTAAGTTTATTCCAAAACCATACCTTTCAAAAAATATCATTATTTTTATTTATCTATTTATTTATTTATTTTCCCTCCTTCAACATTCGATATGTGTGCATATCAATAAATTCATTTCTTTTCTTTTTCTCTTAAAATTAATCGTCTGCAAAAATACTTCGTTTGCAGAATATTTGAAATTCTGAGTCGATTATAAATTAGTTAAATAATATTTTTTTTTTAAATAAAATTATCGTCTGCAGAATAAAAATCTCGACTCTGGGCATGAGTTATGTTTACATGAAAAAATGATGGTTAGAGAGTAGAGAATTTTCTAGAACTTTGTTTTTAGA
This sequence comes from Maratus speculifer, assembly GCA_964019185.1. Taxonomy (NCBI): domain Eukaryota; kingdom Metazoa; phylum Arthropoda; class Arachnida; order Araneae; family Salticidae; genus Maratus; species Maratus speculifer. The sequence goes on from OZ025296.1 coordinate 289,854,660, forward strand.
TTTAAGAAAGGAAGCCTGGAGGTGAGAAGGGAGATTCTTGGTTTCTTCTTCGATGAGTACGGCTTGCTGAAATAAAGATGAAATATTCTTTTTGATGTTCCGGTTAAAGACGGCTTGCAAAGGGAGCCTTTCCCTCTCTTATGACTACAGTTTAATAAATTAACTTGCAGTAGCCAATGAGTAATTACTTGGATCTTCTACATTTATTTATTTATTTTGTTTTTCCCTCGCTTGCCATGACTGTGTGTTTTTTAAACCAGTGAACCAGTGAAAATAATTCGAGTTTCTCCTTAAATCGTCACATACATAATGCCGTTTTTATCAATATCACTTCTTAATAATTGAAAAATATCTGGATTTTGGTTCATCTGCCAGTTTTTTTTTTTTTTTTTTTTTTTTTTTTTTTTTTTTTTTTTTTTTTCGGTTTTCTGTTAATTCACATGGTTGTATATTTTCTTTAACATCCGTCAGTGTGCTTGAAAAGTTATGAATTATATATATGTTATTAGAGATCACTGAAATATATAAAAATTCATTAATAGTACTTTCATAACAAAACTGATATATATAGGAATTGCAGCAAAGTCTGGATACACCAAGTGCCATCACTTTTTTGTATAAATAATCTTCAATGGAATACCCTATCTTGTTACCTTTTTATATGCATGATTTTAAAAAATGCAACATTGCCATACTGCGTATTTTTCATATGTGTATAAATTTTATGTTGCAAAAATTATAGAAATTTCCTAACCATAAAAAAGCATTAAGGGGTCTCATCAGTCTTACTTTTTATCTCATGATGCAACTTAGCAACATGTCACATTTCATTTTTTTTTTTTTTTCCTTAGTCCCTATGCATAAAATTTTTAATATAGACAACTTAATACCGCTTTCATTTACAATATTTTTTTTTTAATATTCTATATTGAAATTTTATTTTATTATGTGTAATTGTGATAAAAAAATTAAATTGTTCTTTGACTGTGCGGACTATTTTTCAAAAACTAATAAAGTAATTTGCATCAAACTTGGTAAATATCTTCATTTTAAATTAAAGTATAATTTATACTTCAAATTTAGTATTACAATTGCATTGATTATTTAAAATTGGCAATTTTTCAATTCAAAAAATGTTTTTTTTTAATTTAAAAATTAAAATTAAAATTTTAAATAAATAAATTGCTTTCAAATGAAGTATAAGTTCAAGATACATTAGTATTACATAATTATGAATATTTGGGGGGGGGGGGGCTCTTGAACCAATAGTTTTGCTACAATCTTACGAGCAGTGGATGCAAATCAAAAAATAATTTGAATTTCTTTTTAATTAAAATTAAACATAAAAAAAGCTTCGATTTAGAATATAAAAAAAATTACTTTTAATAGCAAATATATTAAGTTCTCTATATTAAAAATATTATGCATTTATGCTTTATAGATACTGAGAAAAAAAATAATTACATGTTGCTAAACTGCACTACCAGGTTAAAAGTAAGACTCCTGAGACCCCTTAAAAACTAGAGTAATAAAATCTCAAGACAATTAAATAAAATTATGAAACACTGTCAGAAGTGAGTTCAAATAAATATTAAATTTCAATGGCTGTAATGTTTAGAGCGAAAGAATTTTATAAAAAAGGTATTAAAAAAAAGAATAAGTTAAAAAACCATTCTAAAAATAATTGGTTAATATAATAACTAATGCCGACCATTTATGTCATTTTGCCCTTTTAATATTGGTAGATAACAAGAAAGTATATAATATTAAAATATTTGAAAGGTTTGCCGTAAGAAGAGACGCATGATTTTTCACATCATGCGAAAGCTGCACACATGATTTTTCGCATAACAAGAAACACAAAACTTAAAATATTTGAAGAGTTTGCGGTAAAAAGAAGATGGCTCCATCTTTGACATTTTTTAAGTGTTCACTTTTGTATTTACAGTTCCTTGAAGTGAAAGATGATGTCTAAATAAACAGAAAAATACATAAAGCATTTGAAACACAACTTCTACATTTACTATCAATAAGTGAAAAATATCGATTTTTTTTTCGCATTCCTGTGTATGATATATATATTTGTATGCCACATAATATGCTAAAAAGTAGTTCAATTAAGAGCACAGCACGGCCGAGTTCCAATTCAGCAATTTTCATCAATAAATGAAAATCTAGTTGAGAGCTTTTTTCAACTCCTGTATATGATCTATATAATTCCTGTATATCAAGTAACATGGAAAAAAAATAGTTAAATTCTAAAATGTGTACCAAAATTTTGAAAACTCACTTCGAGCAGTATATATATTAAAGTATAGATAACCATAGATACTAGTACTGTTCATAGACAGTATTGCAGCCCAAAATACTTTTTTGTATGTGCCTGTAAATGAACGATTAATTATATGCACTCCATACTTGTAGTACACCTCACATAGATTTTCAATATGTTTAAAATAGTGTAATATCATTACTATACACAGCAAACGATAATCCCCCATAAACTGTAATGTATCAGAATTCTTTTAAGTACCCATGTAAATGAAGAATAAATGCCATATATACATAACTTTAATTTCAACCATGCCATCGAAAATCCCAATAACATAGATAAATTTCATATGCATCTGACACAAATTACATCATTTTTTTATCATTACACAAATTACACCGCGAACAGATGACAGACAAACTGACAGATGAACCGAATCCATAAGTATTTTTCAACTTTGTAGAAAATGTTAAAAAAATCGTCAAAATAAGCTTTTTTTTATATTATTGATGCCAGTTGTGGAATAAATGCATGGACCAATGCATATGTGAAAGAAACACTTATGACAAATTGTAAAAATTAAATAATAATAATAATAATAATAATAATAATAATAATAATAATAATAATAATAATAATAATAATAATAATAATAATAATAATTTGGACACCTGATAGATGTCAAAAACGGAACTATCCTCTTCTTGCTGCAAACACTTCATTTTTCTTAAAACCATTGATCAGTGGAGAATGAGCAATAAATTTTTCTAGAACAATGCTTGCAACAGATAAATATTTTTGAAAAATATTTTCAAATCTTAATATTCAAGGATTTTTATAACTATATCACTCATTGTGAGAAAAGAAAAAAGCAGAGTATCCCCCCACACACACACACAGAAAAAAAAGTGAAAAAAATTCTGCCCAATTTTGATAATTGAAATAGCTTAAGCTAATCCGCTTTTTCAACAACTTTGTTTGAACATCGTTACAGTTATTTGCGATATCCTTCTCCTACATCTATCTCATATGTAATATTTCACCCTACAAGTTGAAATCAGGAGAATTCCAAAGCTTTTCTTAACCGCTTCTCTGATTTACCCGTACGTTATACGGGCAACCTATTTTTGCTAATCACGATTTGCCCGTACCACGTATGGACATCCACATTACAATCATGATTTATTATTCTCACCAGTAAATTTTTATTGGAAATTTTGCATTATTCAATCCGAGCATTTTTCTGAGTCAATTGAGCAAAAAATTCTGTTTTGAAAATTCAGTGTAAAAATTCTGTAATAGCCATGAAAAAATAAGCATTATTTGAAAGGTTTTTTTAAATCAAAAATATTGATCTGTTAAGTTGTTAAAGTTGTTAATTTACGTAAGCGTTTTGTAATAGACTTTTTTTTTCTCTCTCTCTCAGATAGTGTTTCAAATATTTACAGTAATTTTATGAGATTCTGTTTCAGATATTTTTGATATGGGGTCTTCAACCCGTGTCCGTGGACCATTGGTTGCCCATCGAAAATATTTTACTGCTAACCGAATCATTTAGAATAAATAAATAAAGAATCTAAAGAAATAAATCTGAAGAAATAAAACTTTTCTGCAGCGTTTAACTCTTTCCGATTTAGAGTAATTCTGTTTCTAAAATGACGAAATGATGGACTCGGATGGATCAAATGTCGAAATGATCGGAAGTCACAAGCGAATTTATTAGAAATAAAAACTTACTAATTTCCCCGTACTTGACTGAATCAAAATTTTCATTGAATATTATTAGTGCCAGTACTCTTAAAATTAGATGTCCTTTTTTGCAGACACCGCCCGTTAAAGAATTGAAAAAGGCTTTCAAAACGCCTTATTAGGGCAAATTCATTCTTTCCATAAAAAGGGTCAAGTGCCCGTAAGGCATGGTGACGTCACTTCGACGTCGTTGTGAAGTCACATTGTGACTTTGTGACTATATATTGTCAATGTGACGTCGCGTGACGTCGATGTGAAGTCACAGTGACTAAAATGTGAAGTCTTTATGGCCGTTTTAGAGCTCGTTTGTGACGTCACATTGTGAAGTCACGGTGAGACAAATTTGTGAAAAATGTGTCATTTGTGGCTACTTTGACATTAACATTGTGACCTAACTGTGACAAAAGCGACGATATTTAAATTGCCAGAAATATGTTTTTTAAAGTAAATAACATGTTTTAAAGAATATTTGTAATTTTCTAAAAATTTTTAAGAAAGTCACATCTAAGTCACAATGTGACGTCATTGAGTGGTGGCGTTTTGGTCACAGATGCGATGTGATGAAAGTGACTCACAGTGACGTCATTGTGACCATGCATGCTATGAGGGTGGGAAGACACTCGGTGTACACAATATTTCACTTTAACACAAATACCAGAGAAGTGGATTTTCTTTATTTCTGGTGTAATAAATAAATACAGAAAACATTGCGAGGTGGATAATACTTCTTTATGATTATAGCTCCCAGTGGTAAACCGCACATTTTCTTGTGTATGAATTAAAACTATGCTGCCAGATTTTCCCCCCTCTTTCTAATGCTATCATAGCGATTATCTTAACATAATACAAGCATAACTATTATTATTAAGTAAAGCAACTATGCGATATTTCGGGAGACAATTAACCATTATATGCAAACTAAAATAAATAGAATGTTATTTAATGAATCAAGAAAGGAGAATGTAGGAGCATCTATATTACATTTTGCCTCTGGTCTTGCAGCTTAGACATGTATACATGTCTTGCTTATTGAACTGGCTTACTGGAGAACCGCGAAAGTCATTGATGTAGCCCTCGAGCATGGAAAGTTGAGGATCCCTACTTCAGAGGGCAATAAAAGTTGTAAAACCACATCAAAGTCTTATTTCGGCCGTTTATCGCGGCTATTAAGCCATGCACACGACTATCAATTTATGGATCATCAAAAACGACCTTAATAGACATTTTCTAAAATTGCTCAGTACGCCCCTTCCTTATTTCCGGCATCCATTTTCTCCCTTGTTTTTTCTCCCCATTACTAACGCCTAAGTCGCCACAGAATACCAGCCCCACCATTTCAGCACTGATGCCGCCTTCTAATTGAAGCTTAAATGACCACTTGTTACGAAAAAAGATCGCGATCTTTGCAACCACACCTTCTTATAAAACACCCCAGAAAATTACTGATTCAGGTAATACAAGGAAAAGAAGCAGAAAATGAATATTAATGATAAAAGAAATATAAAAAAGAATCAGAGGATTTTTTATTTATTTATTTATTTATTTATTTATTTATTTTTTTGCGTAAATGGTGTTTTTATTGTTCCAAAATTAAATTTAAAAGTAAATATACTTGGTGGCGGGTGATGGCAAAACGAAATGTATGTAGAGGCAAGTTTTTGAAACAGGTGTTACCGAATGCGATGTATTCGAGCGTCAGCTGATCGAAAGTTTATTGAATGAGATAACATGGCAGCCAGTGAATGAAGCTACGAGTGTTTTACTATTGCCACAGAATTCGCGGAGAACGGGGCGCGCGTTTCGTTGGCGGTCCTTTTGCTTTTCTTCTCTTATTCCGACTCTCCAGCGGAAACCAGGAAGAAAGGTCCCGATCCGAGACTCTAGCAGAAGCCAGATTGAAAAGGAAAGAAAATTCAAAAAATGAAACCAGATAAATTTAAAAGGAAAAATGATTAAATTAAAGACATGTAAATTAGACAAGCGATCGCACTTTGATAAGCTTACAAAAATAAAGCCACTTTTAGTCACTAAAATACTCATACCGTATTTACTCGTGTATAGGGCGTACGCGTGTATAAGGAGCACGCCTACTTTACAAATAAAAGTGGCTATTTCTTAAAATCTCGTGTATAATGAGCAACATAAATTTGATACGCTAATAAAGAATGACCAAATGAATTTCAGTAAAAAAAAAAAAGTCGAAACAAACATAACACCAGATCAGAAAGCAAGACGAAAATGCATTTTTAGACTTCGGGTTGTAAGAGAATGACGGGAAATAGGAATGAGTGATGGTAAAGAGAATTGCTAATTAGCATTTAGATAATGTTACTAGCTCTGTTGTATAAAAAACTGCAAGGCGTGAAATGAATATGCAGTAATACTTCAATTAAGTAACATTTTCCGAGTTTTAATATCTTTTTTGAATAATTTTTTGTCTCATATGTATATAGTTCGACTGCATCCAACAGTAAAAAATTATTCCGTGTATAAGGCGCACCTAGGAGTTTCGCCCTAATTTTTTGAAAAAAAAAGTGCGCCTTATACACGAGTAAATACGGTATTTTGTTTATCTGTATTATAGAGTACAAAACACATCTGAGAGTAATGCTGATGTTATATTGAATATGGCAATACCTTATACTATAAATTTTGTTTTTACTAAAGTTTTTTTTTTTTTTTTCGTTTTATTTTATAAAAAAGCAAAATTGCAATTTTCACACCGTCAAATGGGAAAAAATGTTCTTTGAAATATAATGTGTTTGAAAACTGTCTCAGTTTGTTATTCTTTAGGCTTTTTAAAACAAGTTTATTAGCATATTTTTTTTAAATCTATCTCTATCACGTGCAGACAAATTACAAAATATTAAACTTTTTGCATTTAAAACGATATAATTAATTCAGCATGTGAGGGAGTGACCTTTCCATTAAGGCACTCTAGTGTTTCTGAGATCGTGACGTCAATAAGTTAACATGTGTAAGCGTAAAAGCGACATCTATCCTCTCTTTTACTTTAACTTTCTAGAGTGTGTGTGCTCTTTCGGATTTTACAGTTAGCTTGCGGTTATTAGTAATATGTTAATGTGAAGTATCTCAGTTTGCAGCATATAAAAGCTTGGGTTTGAGTGAATGAGGAGTGTCTCTGGCATTAGCCAGCGAGCGTCTCTGGCATTAGCCAGCGAGAGAGCATCTGTGTCCAGCCAGTGTGTGAGGATCTCCGGTATTAGATAGCGAAGTGAAGTATTGTTCAGCGAAGTGCTAGCCGATTGAAAAGTAGCAACGAAGCCTCCAGTGAGTGGAAAGGAGTTCCGACAGTTGACTTGAGAATTGGCCGGGGTAAGAAACCTCTTAGTTTCATTTGGATTGTTGGTGAATAAAGGATTACCCACAGCCACGGGCTGTTTAATTAAGCTTTATCTAGCAGATCAGCCAAGAGATAGCGGAAGGTATTAGTAGGTGCCCCGACTGAGCTAGGCCGAAGCTTGTGAGTATGTGTTTGGTTTTTTCATAGTCTTCTCAGTTGTGTAAAATTAAGACTTGCTCCACTTCCCTTCAGCCTTTATCGTTTCAATAAACGTTGTTGTTTTATCTTAATCACTGAGTATGTCTACATTTAACCTGCACCACGACCAACCTAACGTTACAAAGGACACTCAGCATGCACGTAACGTTACAAATGGCGCCCAACGAAACATCGGACATTGTGAGATTGTGCCACGTGTGTATTTCACCGGTGAAGGTGATATTAGTGAATTTTTAGTTAAATTAGATGATTATATTTTGTTCAATAATATACCTGAGAAAAGTAGGTACGTAGTGCTTAAATGCTCGTTGAAGGGCGAAGCACTTTTGTGGTTGGAAAATATAGGAAAGTTTTTGATTAATGATGAAGCGAAAAGATTTGAACAAACTGTGATTGAGTTAAAGAAGGCATTTCCTCCAGTTAAAGATAAAAGTATTTTGAGAAAAGAGTTCTATTGTAATAAGCAGAACATTTATGAGTCGGCGTCAAAATTCTATCTACGTAAGCTTGAACAAAAAAATAAATTAGATTTAGATATCACATTTGAGTAATTGTTGGACATTGTTTTTCCTGTTTTTAATCCAAATATACAGGACTTTATTGAAGTTAGAGCACCGAAGAATTTTGCAGAGATGCATCAGATATTATCGAAGTATGAGACTCGGCATAGCTCGGATCAACGGGATTTGCGTAGCCCTCGGCAGAGACCTGTCACGGAGAGTAATTTGAGAAATGAGGGGGAACGTAATTTTGTGAGAGGGGGGCAGCGATTTCCGGATAGTAATTTGCGTAATAGAAATGATGGATTTGGTCGTAATATGTCGAATACGAGTAATGGTAACAGGAATGGTGGTGGTGCTAATAATTTTAGAAGTGGTGAGAGAAATATGTATGGAAATAGACAGAATAGTGGTTATAATCGTAGTGGGGGAGGACGGGACAGGAATGTTTTTTCGCAAGTAAGGAGATTAACTTCGGATGAGAATTTTGAAGGTAGATCAGTGCAAAGGAGAGGTGTGAGGAGGTCGGGTCAGTTAAACTGGTATGTGACTGTGTTTCGGAAGGTATGCAGTCACAGATTAAATCGGAAAAGCCTTCTGTGAGTTTGAATAAAATTACTATTAATCCGGTTGAGTTACCTGAAGTGTTAATTGTGTTAGATGGTATTGTCGTTAAAAGTGTCTTCGATACAGGGGCAGATAAGCCGTTCATTTCTTTTGATTGTTATCGGAAATATTTTTCGTATAAGAAGTTGAAGAGGTTAAGTCTGGTGGTTCAGTCGGCACAGGGAGTAGCTTGCGATAATAAAGGTTCAGTAGAATTGGAAGTTGAAATTCTTTGGTTAAGACATGTTGGGAGTTTTGTGTGTTAGATGGATTAACAGTGCATTGTATAGTTGGTGTGGATTATATGAAGGATAGAGGAATTAGTTTGGATTTCTTTAAAAAGTCGTTAATAGTGAATAACGATGAGAATGTGAGTAAGAAAGAGCCAGTTTCAGTGTCAATTAATTTGGAGGAGTCGGGTTTAAGTGAGGTTAAGAAAGTGGAGTTTAATAAGTCTTTAGTCGATTTTTGTAAAGTCTTTTCAGATAAACCGAGTTTAAAGAATGAAATTCATATTGGTTTTGACGCACTAGTTGCTAGTAAACCATTTCGTTATGATTTTATATCTAATATTTTTAAGTCTTTGTGTGAAAAGTTGGAGACTGGGGACGGTAAGGAACTTCCTCAGTCTAATATGGCTGAACGTGTAAATCGTACATTAATTCAAATGATTTCTTCATATGTTGGTTCTCATCATGCAAATTGGGACCAGTTTCTTCAGCATTTTGCGTATGCACTTCGTGAAAGACGTTTGTCTTATTAATGGCGTGAGTTGTCATTATAACCTCAATACAATAGTTTTTCTTTATTTCTTATCATTAATCAGAATTAAATAGGAGAGTAAAAGGTACTCACCCGATAAATTCTTCTTCATTGAAGTATCCAAGAATTAAATCCACCATAGGAGAAGGGAACCGGGCATATTCACATTTTGATCTATACACTGCACTAATTCATCTTAATAAAGACGTATAATATTATTATATGGTAAGTGTAAAGCACACACACAAATTATTGTATACACACTTCTTCATTTTCTACTTTTAATTTTTAACACGCGAGAAAAACAAACACAGCAAAGGGTAGTGCTCTCAGCAAGCTAAAAAACAGAGAACAGAATGAATTTAAATCGATACATACATAAATCATAATATAGAAACAATTATTAATAAAAAAAGAGTCATATTGAAAGTTTTTGACAGTTTTTGTAAACCTGTAATTGTTCGCTCGTAATCACTGTTTCCAAGGTCACTCTAACGAGCACTTAACTTTATTTATGATGCCATGATAACTGTCACTTGTTGCACAACGGAGGAAATTATTTACGAATTGCGCAATGTTTCTATCAACTCCTCCTTAATTTCTGAAGTTGTGTTGTCACTCAGATGCAAGTTCTTCCTGTGAATTTCAAAAAGAGGTTTTGGCAGGGGTTTTGTGAATAAGTCAGCTATCATGATTTTGGTTGGGCAATATACAAGTTTTATTATGCCATCTTGTTTCAGTTGTTTTATGAGATGATATCTAAGTTCTATGTGCTTTGTTTTACTTGAATGTTTTTCAAGCTCTATCATTTTTATAGCCGACTGATTATCCTCGAAGAGTTCTATAGGATATGTTTGTGAGATATTGAGTTCTTCAAGTAAATTCACCAGCCATTTGACTTGATTAGCTGCATTAGCTGCTGAGATGTACTCAGCTTCGGCAGAAGATAAAGCTATACAGGATTGTTTTTTAGTTGACCAAAGTATGGGATTTTTACCTAGCAAATATACATTACCACTTGTCGATTTTCTTGATTCTGTGTCTCCACCCCAATCAGCGTCCGCGTAGACTTCTAGCGTTGGTTTTGAATTTCCATCTATAACTAGATTAAAGGTTTTTGTTGTCTTGAGATACCTCATGACCCGCTTTACACTGTTCCAATCTTTCATTCTTGGCTTTTCGTTCCTTCTGCTTAAGATGTTGACAGCTGCACAAATGTCGGGTCTGCTCACTGTGGCAAGATATAAGAGTGCACCTATGGCTTGTCTGTACTGTGTGTTGTTTGGTAAAATGTTGTCATCATCTTTAAAGTGAGTGTAATTTGTTTCCATGGGTGTACTACATGGTTTTGCTTCTTGTAAATTGAATTTATTAATTAACTCTTCAATTTTTGAAGTTTGGTTAATTAAGTAGCTTTTGTTTACCTTTCGAATGTTCATGGATAAATAATTGCTTACGTCCCCTAAATTCTTTAATTCATACTCTTTATTTAAGTTCGCGATTATTTCCTCAATGGTTTCGTCTTTCCCTGCAATTAAAAGGTCATCGACGTATGTTATTATATAGGTTGTTTCATTATTCCTTTTCTGTGTAAAAAGACATGTGTCAATTTTACTTTGAATGAAATTCATGTTTTTTAGTGTTTCTGTTATTTTATTATGCCACGCTCTCGCGGCTTGCTTAAGTCCGTAGATTGCCTTATTTAATTTACAAACTTTGGTTTCCTGGTTTGGTTCAACGAATCCTTCCGGCTGCGACATGTATATCTCCTCATCAAGTTCCCCATGTAAGAACGCGGTGTTAATATCTATATGCTTAACATTTAAGTTTTGGTGCAACGCCGCTATTAATAATGCTCTTATCGTAGTATACGATACGACCGGTGCGTAGGTTTCGTCATAATCCTCTCCGAATTTTTGCGTATATCCTTTAGCTACTAAACGTGCCTTATATTTTTGTATTTTTCCGGTATTGTCACGCTTTAATTTATAAGTCCATTTGCAACCTATTATTCTCTTATTCGGTGGAGGATCTACAATTGACCATGTTTTATTTTTTCTTAAAGAATTCATTTCGCTCTCCATGGCTTCTATCCAATTCTGTTTTACCGGAGAGTTTTCCATTAATTTAACTTCCTTATAATCCTTTGGTTCATTAATTTTGTCGTCTTCGACAATATATATAAGCCTATCAGGAGGTACGCCTTTATTTATTCTATCTGAACGCCTTGGTTCCGCAATTTGTTGTTGGGACGCGGATGGTGTTGTTTTTCCGTTCGAAATTTCTATCTCCACGAGATTTTTACAATTGCGTTTTTCGTCTTCATTTTGTTTTTGTTCAATTTCAGGCTTATCATTTACGTATTTGAATTTATTTTCAAGAAATTTTACCGTTCTCGCGATTTTTATTTCATTTCCTCCTACATATATGCGGTATCCCTTAGATTCATTGTCGTATCCCACAAAAATACCTTCAACAGCTTTATTATCTAATTTTTGTCTTCTGGCTTTATCAATATAAGCGAAGGCTTTGCAGCCAAATACTTTAACGTAACTTAAGTTTGGCTGTCTTTCTGTCCATAATTCATATGGCGTTTTTGCATTAGCTTTTGTAGGCAGTCTATTTTGTAGGTGGTTTGCCGTACAGATTGCTTCCCCCCAGAACTTTAAAGGTAGATTTGATTCATTTAACATTGTCCTAGCCATCTCAACTAACGACCTATTTTTTCGTTCAGCCACCCCGTTTTGGCTCGCACAATATGGGACTGTGTGCTGATGTTTTATCCCATTTGATTTGAGATAATTCTCAATTTCATCTGATGTAAATTCTCCCCCATTATCCGTTCTAATTTCTTTCGGTTTTTCACCAAATTTGTTGCTTATCAGCGCAATGAACTCTTTGAGTTTTTCATAGACTTCACTTTTTCTTTTCAATAGATAGATTATTGTGAATCGCGAGTAGTCATCGATAAAAGTCAAGAAATATAATTTCCCCCCAATCGTGGGTGTCTGAAAAGATCCACAAACGTCCGAGTGAATAAGTTGAAGCCTTTTACTTGCTCTATACTGAGCAACTTTCGGATAGGGTTCATCAGTTAATTTCGCCTTAATACACGGTTCGCAATCTATATTATGTTTACAATTGTTTATCTGGATACCTCTTACTAATTCCTTTTGTGTAATTTCTTTAATCGATGTTAGATTTCTGTGTCCTAACCTTCTATGCCATAGTTCTAGACAATTTTTATTGTTGCACGTTTGTGTAATGTTCGCGTGGTTTTCGTTAGCCAACTGGACTTCATAGAGGTTATTTACCTTTTGTGCTTCTAAGCAGATTTCTCCGTTAAGTTTGAAAGAGCATCGGTCATTTTTAAATACAATCTCACATCCGTTTTGGGTTGCTTTGCTGACTGATAGTAAATTCGTTTCAATTTCAGGTACTAGAAGTACATCTTTAAGTGTTATTTTATGAATTTTATTATCCGATGTCAGCGCATTTAAATTTACATCGCCTGAACCGTAAGCGATAAGTTTTTTTCCGTTTGCGATAGTCACGTTTGTTTTTTCCCTCGATTTTATCTCTGTAAACATTGATTCAGAGGATGCAATGTGACTTGAGCTACCGCTATCCACAATGAATGTTTTATTTTCTATCCCTTGTGTTATAAATGCATAATCTTTGTTTTCGCTGTTTCTCCATGTATTGTTTTTTCCTTCATAGCGATTAAACCTGTTATACGATTCCGATGCTTGTTCATTCTTAAAATTGTTTTCACCCCTTTGAAAAACGAGTGATGTAGAATAGTGTTTTTTGTAATTTTTGTTGTGTTGATTTTGTTGTGTTGTGTGTGTTTTGTTTTTATTGTGCCAACATTCTTGTGTGTTATGGCTTCTCATTTTACAAATCGAACAATATTTTGATTCTTTTTTAGCTGGAAACTTTTTCTGAGCTTTAAAAGCTTTCGCTGTATTATCAATACTTTCATAGTTTTCATTTCGACGATTAAACTCGTCAATTAGCTTATTTTTAATATATGACGGAGTTAATTGTGCTTCTTCTTTACTTTCGAGAGCAGTAATTAAATTATCATAAGACTGGGGCAGAGAGCACAGGAGGAGCGCGGAAATGTGGTGATTATCAATTATTTCGCCTATAGCTGCCAAATGATCAACGAGCTCCATTATTTTTGTAATATGATTTATCATATTTCCATTTTCTGCTAATTTTATACTATATAACTTTCTAAGGAGAAACAGTTTGCTTGTGAGATTAGATCTTTCATGGATTTCTTTTAATGCATCCCATGTTTGTCTAGCAGTTTGTAAATTCTTAACATGGGTTATCTGTGAATCATCGATAGTTAGATTTATCAATGCCCGGGCCTTCCTATCATTTTTGGACCATTGATCGGTCAAAGGGGTCGGTGGATTATCGGTTATTACATGGAACAGCTCTTCTTTAGTTAAGAGCATTTCAATTTTAAATTTCCATGTACTGTAATTCGTTGCTGTCAATTTTTCAATTGAATAATTATCTTTTAATGTAGCCATTCTAATCTTATATTTTTATTTGTTTTTTATTCAATATTTTTTATTTGTGTGTAATTAGTATATCACTATGTTATCAAATTGATATAACTTTTTAAATCGTTCTCATAATCATTGAAAGACGTTTGTCTTATTAATGGCGTGAGTTGTCATTATAACCTCAATACAATAGTTTTTCTTTATTTCTTATCATTAATCAGAATTAAATAGGAGAGTAAAAGGTACTCACCCGATAAATTCTTCTTCATTGAAGTATCCAAGAATTAAATCCACCATAGGAGAAGGGAACCGGGCATATTCACATTTTGATCTATACACTGCACTAATTCATCTTAATAAAGACGTATAATATTATTATATGGTAAGTGTAAAGCACACACACAAATTATTGTATACACACTTCTTCATTTTCTACTTTTAATTTTTAACACGCGAGAAAAACAAACACAGCAAAGGGTAGTGCTCTCAGCAAGCTAAAAAACAGAGAACAGAATGAATTTAAATCGATACATACATAAATCATAATATAGAAACAATTATTAATAAAAAAAGAGTCATATTGAAAGTTTTTGACAGTTTTTGTAAACCTGTAATTGTTCGCTCGTAATCACTGTTTCCAAGGTCACTCTAACGAGCACTTAACTTTATTTATGATGCCATGATAACTGTCACTTGTTGCACAACGGAGGAAATTATTTACGAATTGCGCAATGTTTCTATCACTTCGTACAGCAGTTCACGAGTCGACGGGGAAAACGCCAGCTGAATTGTTTTTGGGTAGAAAAGTCATTACTCCATTCCAAAGGTTAGTTATGGTGTCAGATGCGGAAAGTCAGTACATGTGCCAGGATATTGAGAGGTTGGTTAAGGAAGCTCAGGTTCAGATGGGAAAAGCGCAAGAAAAGCAGGCTCAGTATTATAATATGCGTAGGAGGGAGTTAGAAGTGAAAGTTGGAGATTTTGTGTTAGTAGAAAAGCATTGGTTAAGTTCAAGTCGTCAAAAGAGAGTAGCTAAGTTTGGTCCGAAGTTTGTAGGTCCGTTCGAGGTTTTAGAAGTTCGAAATAATAATTTGGTTGTTGATGTCAATGGTGAAAGAATGACGGTTAATTTGGATCAGGTTAGAGTTTATAAGTTTAGAGAAAATGGTAGTGAAGGTTCTCATGTGTCGAGTGGTGTTTCGCGAAATTCCCGATCCAATGAGTGTCCCGAGTCCAGCACTTCTTCATCTAATTCTTTTCATCAATATTCAAGAAGAAAATTTGGTCAAACAGCTCCAAAAACTGTTATTGAGAGTCGAAAGCCTAGCAATCCGAGAGCAAAGTATGATAACAAAAATAAGAGAGCAGTGTCAAATACTTCAGATTCTGTGTGCCATAAAAGGAAAAAGATTATAAACTGTCCCGTTCCTCCACTTATTAGACAGCAACCTCAGAAACATACATTATCTAATAGTTCACCATCTTCGGTACTTAATCCCCGGAAAAGATTTCAGATGGACACTCGGCAAACTGTTAAACGAACTTTAAATTCCGAATTTTTGCCTAATAAGAAACAACATAGATCCGGAAAGAAACGTGGCCCAGGATCTTCAGTAACTTCGGGTGCGTCTAGAAAGAGGAGACAACTCTCAGATTACCGGCATCAACAGTGTGAATCTCGCCATGGAGTGACCCCAGCGAACCGGCCAGAGCAGAGTCGTCGAGCGGAACCTACAAGTATCCCACGGCATCAATTCAGAACCAGGCTGCAGGCACGACAGTCAACTGTGGCGTCACCATACAGTTCCGATGACGAAAGATCCTTCGTACAAGGTTTCTGGGACAAGAGGAGAAAACCATCCTGTAGTATGAAGCCAGCCAGCAGCGAATCATCTCTATGATTGGGTGATAATGGTCTTTATTAAATTTCTATTAGAGTGCATATATGTGGTAGCAATGTGAAAGAATAGAAAGCAGAAAGACTGTTTGGTACTTTTGGCCATTTTTGGATTTTTTGACGGACTCACGATTGGTGCTTAATTGTGTTCAAAATTTGTTTGCAAAATTGTTAGTTTTATGTATGTTTGAGATTTTGGTCTTAACTGCTTTTAAAAATTCTGGATCTATTGTTAAATTGCTGTGTTATTTGTTAAAAATGTTACTATATTGTTATATTGTTCATGTGTTATAAAATGTATGTTAATGTATGTTTAAATTTTCAGAAAGTACAGATAGTAATTTGGGTTATTTTGTACACGCGCCGCGGTTCAGGCGCGCACGTGTTTTGCGGTCAAGAAGTCCTTGACACGCGTTTCTATCTCTTATACTAACATTTAATGAATTAACTTTCTCCTTATCGTTCGTGTTTTATGAGTTGCGTTTGTACTTTAGTTGGGAATGGTTTCCGCAAGTTGCGAATTTTTAAGCTGCGTTTGAATTTGAAATTGTATTGTATTAAAATTGAATGTTATTGTGATTTTCTTGCAGGGAAGTATACCTGTGTTATGTATTGATTCTGCTATTATTCTTTTAGTTAATACAGATGAAGAGCATGATGACGTCATTTTGTAAATTTTTGATAATTTTTTTTTTTTTTTGATTGTTGCATAAGCACAGCGATATGACGCTGTACGTATGTGCCCCAATTATTGTTAAAGAGGAGTTAAGTTCTGAAGAATTTTGGGAGTTAGTTCATTGGCTAATGGGTATGTAGGTATTACGTAATAGCAGAGTTATTTTGAGTATGAAGTAAAATTTAATTTTAGATGAGTTCGGAATTTGGATGAGGAAAATTTTTGCGCATTGGGTTTTTTGGACTTGGTGCGAATTCTAGTATTAGGAAAGTTTTATGGGAGAAATTTTTGGTAATGTTATAGTTGTATTGCAATATTGAGGAAAATTTCGGAAGTTTAGTGTTTTGAGAAATTTTAGCACTCCCAGTGGAGTGGGCTGTTTTGAAAGAAGAAGTAATTAGTTTTGAGAGTTTTACGAGTTTTTGGAAGTTTTACGGAGGCTATTTGTAAGATAGAAGAATGCTTGGATTGAATATGTGAATATTTGAGGCAAACTGAGGTTTTTTTGGTTGTGATGGGTTAAAGTTAATATTTTAAAAGTTATGTTTCGGCGCTAAAATTCACCCATCACTGTGTTTATTACGGCTCGAAATTTATAACAAGAAAAAGTTCTGGGCATGCATTTGGCCCAGCCCTTTTTCTCTGTAGAATCCGAGGGGGGGTTGTGAGGGAGTGACCTTTCCATAAAGGCACTCTAGTGTTTCTGAGATCGTGACGTCAATAAGTTAACATGTGTAAGCGTAAAAGCGACATCTATCCTCTCTTTTACTTTAACTTTCTAGAGTGTGTGTGCTCTTTTGGATTTTACAGTTAGCTTGCGGTTATTAGTAATATGTTAATGTGAAGTATCTCAGTTTGCAGCATATAAAAGCTTGGGTTTGAGTGAATGAGGAGTGTCTCTGGCATTAGCCAGCGAGAGAGCATCTGTGTCCAACCAGTGTGTGAGGATCTCCGGTATTAGATAGCGAAGTGAAGTATTGTTCAGCGAAGTGCTAGCCGATTGAAAAGTAGCAACGAAGCCTCCAGTGAGTGGAAAGGAGTTCCGACAGTTGACTTGAGAATTGGCCGGAGTAAGAAACCTCTTAGTTTCATTTGGATTGTTTGTGAATAAAGGATTACCCACAGCCACGGGCTGTTTAATTAAGCTTTATCTAGCAGATCAGCCAAGAGATAGCGGAAGGTATTAGTTGGTGCCCCGACTGAGCTAGGCCGAAGCTTGTGAGTATGTGTTTGATTTTTTTCATAGTCTTCTCAGTTGTGTAAAATTAAGACTTGCTCCACTTCTCTTCAGCCTTTATCGTTTCAATAAACGTTGTTGTTTTATCTTAATCACTGAGTATGTCTACATTTAACCTGCACCACGACCAACCTAACGTTACAAATGACACTCAGCATGCACGTAACGTTACAAGCATTTGTTTCCGGCTTAGTATTCCCTAGAAATTGAAATTTTATCAATAAATAAACCGAATACAAAAATGAATCAAATAACCTCCGTGCGGATTTCGCAGTACAATCTATGTATTTAGCAGTATCTAATATTTTTTTTTTTTTTATGCAGGTTTAAACTTCTAAAAAAATAATCACAAAAATATCTGCAAACAACATTAATCAAGTCAGAATATCACCGCATTTATTCCATCAAAGTTACTGTAAAAAGTAGCAGAAAGTAAAAAAGAAATGTCGTAAGGCATTATAAGAAGAAAATGACATTTGATGAAATTATGGTGATTTCGTAATGAAATTTGCAATCTTGAAAATTTTTCTCTTCATGTAGGAGTGCTGTACCATGAAAAACTGAAATAGAAACCACTCATCAGATAACTTTGGAAATTATAGTAAACGCATTCCGTATGAATATATTATTTATTCGTCATCCCAAATAGAACAACATAGAAATCGTATTTACTCTAACTAAAAAAAAAAAAAAAAAAAAAAAAAAAAAAAAAATTTCAGTATTCCTACAATTGTTACCGTATCTATTGCCGTGTGATACCCAAATTGGTCTTTCCTCTATAGTTTCTCTTCCTTCTAGTATCTCCAATAGATGGAAGCATTGTAATCGAAATTTTTTACGACTTCCGGTTTTTGACGGATTTACACGTTTTAGGTGTCAGAGTCTCCAAAAAACATATTTATAAAAAAAAGTATGTATGTCCGTCTCTGTGTCGCCATTGTACCGTCGAAAACTGTATCAAATAATGCATAGATTTGAACCAAATTTTTTGTACATGTATTTGAGTGTAACAAGCAGGTCCTCCTCCAATTAAGAAATATTCTGTCAGAAGAAGCCGCTGCAAAGGCAATTTTATGCCATTTTGATTATTGTTCCATCGAAAAGTATTTGAAGTTAAGCATAGAATTGAACCAAATTTTTGTGTATGTCTCTCACTCTGGCCAGCAGTTGTCTGGTCTCAGTTTTTGGCTATGGCCTCTTGAATTAAAAAAATTCTGCAGGAGGAAAACTTTGTTATAGCAATTTATATGCCATTGTCATTAATGTACCATCGAAAAGTCTATGAAGATATGCATGGAATTGAAGCAATTTTTTTTTCTTTTAGCATATTTTTGGCTTTAGCCAGCAAGTTTTCATTTGATTTAGAAATATTCCGCCAGAAGGAAGCGCTGTAATAGCGATGTCTATGTTATTTTCATTATTTTACAAACAATAAGCTTATGAAGTTGTGCAAAGAACTGAACCAATTTTTTTGTGAGTGTTTTTCGCTGTGGCTAGCAGTTTCTCTTTGAATTTGAAAATATTCTGCCGGAAGGGGTTGCTGTAATAGCGATTTTTGTCTAGTTTTCTTAATTTTACCTTCGAAAATTGTGTGAAGTTATGAATAGTATTGAACAAAAAAATTTATGTGTGTTTTTGCATATTTCCAGCAAGTCCTCCTTTAATTTGGAAATATTTCACCTGAAGGGTGCGTTGTCGTAGAAATTTTTGTGTTTTTTTTTTTTTTTTTTTTTTTCTTTTCGATTTTTGGCAGTTCTGCTCCGTCTGCCCCTCGTGCAGTGACGCGCACTCGCGTCCTGCTAAGCTGGATATTCGCAAACAGTTGATGTAGAGCAAAATAACCGAAATTTATTTAATTTAATAAATATCATGATCGAGATTAACTTGTTTTTACTCCGACTGAAGCAGAAATTTAAGATGAAAGTCAAAGTTGATATAACATTGAACTATTAATATTGAAGTATTAACGTATACGACTACTTTTTAAAATATTAAGATGTAGGAGATAAAATAAAGTTTTGGAATTGACGTAACCAACTACTAGTTTAATTATCGTAAATTCAATTGTATTAATCTATTATTTTTTTCTTTCATTTGTTAACACGCTATGCTGATGTAAAATCTTTCTGATAAAATTAGCATGCGGATGTGAAAAGGTTTTCCCTCCCCTCTCTGTAAATATTTACGGTTGAATATTCAATATAAGAGAGAAAGCTAGAATCAATCATCATAATTGTTAAGGTCCCACACTAGTCACTAAAAAAGAGTCGGATGGTAATGTAAAGTCTATAAGAGAGTTCTTTTCAAATATCTCGCTCAAATTTTAATATTTTTACATGATTTTTTTTTATATAGTGATAGCTAAGGACGATCTACAACCGGGCTAGTTTTTACTTTTTCGATTTTGCTTACACATTTTCTATATTATAATAGTTTCAATTTCAGAACCGGTTTAAACTGGCTTTGAAATTTAAAGTAATTAAAAAAAATCTGAAACCAAAATCGAAAAAGTAAAAACTAGCCCAGTTGTACATCGTCCTCAGCTATCCTATGAAAAAAAAATCATGTAAAAATATTAAAATTTGAGCGAGATATTTGAAAAGAACTCCCCCATAGACTTAACAGTATCATCCTTTCTCAGTGACTAGTGTTGCGCCTTAAAAACACAAACACTTTCAGCGTCAGATACGTTTTTATAAGAACAGTAGACGCATTTAAGAGAAAAATATCTTAGTAAAATGCCAAAAACGGTCATTTCTTAGCATTTAAAAATCGTTTTTGACATTTATCCTTCTATAGTAAAAAAAAACTAGCCTTAAAAGGAATGACTCCTGGAATGATGCTGATGTGGAAGATTTCCGGAACTAACGAATCCGGGTTGTCCACTCCTTCCATGAGTCGAATAGACCAATCAGGAAAGGGCTCCGTCTATGCATCGCCGTATGGGTTACTATAAAGAGAGGAAAGGTTACCATCGCCAACAATCGCCAAGTTTGTCGCCAACTTGGCGATATATCGCCAAATTTGGCGACCAAAATTAGTTGTCAAAAGGGACGCCAACTTGGCGATAACTGTAATATTTCGCCAAATTTTTAATTTCTTTACAACACCAGTCGTTTGATACATCATTTGAGATGTTTGCAACTGCTTATTCATATAATGGATGTCTTGTGTGTTATCCCCCATTCTGCTCCCCAGGGGGGACACATTTTTAATTTCTTTACAACACCAGTCGTGTTACACAAGATTTGAAAGGTCTGCAACTGCTTATTCATATTATGCATGTCTTGTGTGTCACCCCCACACTCTGCTCTCCCCAGGGGGGGGTCACATTTTTAATTTCGTTACAACACCAGTTGTGTGACACATAATTTGAGAGGTCTGCAACTACTTATTCATATTATGGATATCTTGTGTGTAACCCCCCCCCCCCCTCTGCCCTCAGAGGGGGCGCATTTTGTAATTTATTTACAACACCAATTGTGTGAAACATCATTTGAAAGGTCTGCAACTGTTTATTCATTTTATGGATGTCTTGTGCAGTGGCGCAGCCAGAATTCGGTTCTAAGGGGGTTTTCGAGTTTCTGATAAAGGTTATTTGAATCGCCGGTTAATAGAATCAGTTAGTTTGTTTACTGTATAATACTTGAACTCAAAAAGCGTCTGTGTGGCCGAAAATCTTTTTTTTTTTTTTTTTTTTTTTTTATTAAGCATGAAGCATCTAAGAAAAGTAATTTAGTTCAAATAACCAATTTTTACTTAACTGATTCATGTAATATGCACTTTCATAATTTAAAGTAGAATTTTTGCCATTTAATTGAATCACTTTATTAAAGGAAATCTGATTCAATAAAGTGGCAGATTCCGAAATGCGCCAAAACATTTAAATATTAAGTTTGGATTTCATTCATATAAGCAGCAATTATATTCTTTCTCTGATCTGGGAGGGGTTTTAACCCTAAAACCACCCCCTTGCCTGCGCCACTGGTCTTGTGTGTCACATCCACTCTGCCCCCCAAGGGGCACATTTTTAATTTCTTTACAACACCAGTCGCGTGACATATCATTTGAGAGGTCTGCAGCTGCTTATTCATATTATGGATGTCTTTTGTGTCCCCTCCCACTCTGCCCCCCAGGGGGGCACATTTTTAATTTCTTTACAACACCAGTCGTGTGACGCATCATTTGAAAGGTCTGCAACTGCTTATTCATACCATGGGGTATTGGCGAGCGCAGCAAGCAGGGGTAGCCAATAACTTGGAATCGCGAAGCGATTACGCGGGGGGTTGGCGAGCATAGCGAGCAGGGGGGCGGGGCCCCCCTAGTATATAAAAAAAAATTGCATAGAATAACAGAAGTTTCTAATTACAGTCAAATCAAATCTTCATAATGATGGAGATTTGACACATTAATTAGGATAATTAACGAATGTTCTATAAAACTCCAGCACACTTTATTGCAACAAATTATTCTTTTAAAAGCGTTTAATTTCCAAGCGACAAAAATATTTTTTCACGAAAAAAAATAAAAAATCTGAACACTAGTAGTTATTTTCGTTGTTTAATTCCAACAATTATTCTAAGGAAATGGCTTTAATCTGTGCATTTGGTCACATACAAAATTAATTAATATCTAATAAATTATTTTATTATTGATAGACAGAAGCATTAAAATTATATTTGTTTAGTTCTTTCTCGAATTTGTTTTTAATAACAACTGAATCATGGAGTGCATAAATATTTTTAGCCTTGATTTTTTTGTCAGCTCTTAATTTTGTCATTCAAGGACGCTCAGTGAAAATAGATGTAATTAGTTTTCTAACTGAATTTTGCTTCGCTTCACTAACTTCTAATTTATGAATTTCTGTGGAACTAAACATATAAAAATGATATACGTTTTACTATTTAACCCTTTAATCGTCGCACTACGATTTTTCATCTATATGAATAAATTTCGTCGCGCCCATGATTCTAACACACTAGACTTTTCAGCTCTTCAGCTAATATTTTCTGGTATCTAAATTTTTCGCTCCCAAAATTATTTCATCCCTTAAAAATGATTTTTTTTTTTTTTTTTTTTTTTACATTCTATTAGAACAACTACAATTTAAAAGTAATTATTTTTAGTAATCTTCTTTTAAATATCTTGTTAAAATTCAAATAAAACTATTAGTTAAAAAAATAGTGGTGCCAAACTAATAAATTTCGTTAAGAATGCTAATTTCAATGCCAATATGGCGGAATTGGTCTTTTAAAGGTTATATCTTGGTCAGCAGGGCCCTCGGGAAGATTTTTTATTGGTGGGGATAGAACCTTAAATTGGCAAGTCAAAATTCGGTATTTGACAACTCAGTGAAAAGCAAACATAAATATTCTCGGCGTTTGCCAACTAGTTTTCTAATTTTGCCAAGTTATCACAATTGGAAAATGTAATATAGAATTTGTTTGTAAAAAGCTTAGTAATATTTCTAATTATATTGATAACTTTTGTTAAATCTATCAGAAATAGAAAGTGTATTATAGTTTTTTATTAAAGTTTTGAACTAATTTGCCAATTCAGTTTCTAAATTTGCCAACTGTAACAGCATGTGAAAAAGTTTGAGGGAGGTTCCCCCCTACCCCTTCTTAGCGACGCCCCTGCTGGTTGGAAGAAACATTTTAAAAAGATATTCTTCCACTTTTTGAACTAAACCGTATTAGATGCTTTTCACGTTTTTAAGAAAGAAGGTAGAAGAAAACCTCATCTAAGTTTTAAACTAGATTTAGTACATAAAAGCACTGAAAAACATCATGCAAAAGAAATTTTATGCAAATAGGGCCGTTCTTCGGACAACGCAACATTAAGTCTACTGTAAGAACGCCATTTTGCGGATGTTATACACAGATTCCACAAAAAGAAAAACTTGCACACAATGTAGAGTTTGTTCGCTCCATGTTAATGAAAATGGAAAGATAACTGCAAAAGAAACTATATTTTATTCCAAGGACTGTAGTATGCATCCCACGTTTAAAAATTTTCCACACATTAAAAAATTTCTAAATTTAAAAAAATATATTGAAATTAAATTTGAAGAAAATTATCGTCTTTGTGCTAATATATATATATATACTTGTACATGCTTTTATTTTTATTCAAAGTGAAGCCACAAGTTACAGAATTGCACTGAAGCTTCCCTGCACATCATGTGTGTACACAAAATATAAGAAAAGTGTAGCCAAAAGTAAAATTGTGATTTTTGAAAATTTTATCCATCTAAACACTTTTGCACTTTCGGGGAGAAAGCACTTTCATCATTAAAATGTTGAAATAAATGATTAACAGCATAATTTATGAACTAATTTATTTGCAAATAAGAAAAAAAAATCACAGACATATTAATACCGAAATTCTAGTGCCATAGGAGATTTTTGGATATTAAAATTAAGGGATTTCATAAACATACTACTGCTCTTAATAGGGTTAAAAAAAACACTTTTTCATAATAAAATTCTCTAATAAACTCAGAATTTTATAAGTAGTAAAATCGGTCAATTAAAAAAATCCATGATTTTAAAGTCATTTTCCAAAATTTACGCGACTATTAAAAAGTTAAATAACTAAAAGAAAAAAAAAGGAAAAGAAAAGAAAAAGAAGAAGAAGAAATATATATATATTGACGTATTTCGAAATAAATTATATAAGAGATCAGTATAAGTTATAATTTACATTACAAAGAATAAAAAGTGGTTTCTCTGCGATTAGACTGTACTGCTGTTGTAAAACCAGATCTACAGACGATTTTAAAGAAACAATAAATTGTGTCGGTGGCATATGAGATTCCTTGACTTTATTCTGCTTTTTTAATGGTGAATAAGCACATAGCAATATTGAATTTATAGAGACTACTGGAAAAAAGAATTGCATTCACTTTAGATTTTCATGTTTTTAAATATTTGTATATTAAGAGGTAGATAAACTCACTTTTTTAGCACTTTCCAACAAAGTTGAAAAGTGCTTATGGATTCAGTTTATCTGTCCGTCTGTCCTTTTATTTACGCTCTTATTCCCGTAGATATAGTCGGTAAACAGAGCATTCATAGCATTTTTTATTAATTTAGAGAGGCACACAAAAGAAATCGGTTACAGTACTGTTTTTGCGTAATAATTGCTGGAGGATACGTTTTAAAATTCGATATGCTCTTTTAAATTTAAAATATATAATTGTTGCATAATTTTGTCGAGACATTTCAAATTTTATGGAAATTGGATGCATACTTCAATTACAGGGACAATCAAAAGTATTCGGTTACATTACGGCTAATGGGAAAATATATTTTCAAGAGCAATTTAATGATGTTTCGAACATATTAAAATTTATATACATCTATAAAGCTTATACTAAAATGTGCATTCGGTGCAATTTGCGGTACAAACAATATTTGTTATTAATTTATAAGACCACATAAAAGTATTGCTTTACATAGTATATAAAGAAACATTGTTTGGCGATCGTTTTAATTATATTAAACTACTTCACATTTTATGAAATTGATGTGCGTTGCTGAGGCTTACTAAACGACTTCCTATTAAAAAAAAAAAAAAAAAAAAAAAAAAAAAAAAAAAAAAAAAAACAGATAGTATTCACAGGGACACACAAAAGATTTCGGATACTTATATAGCATCCGAAATACTGTATACTGTTTTACAAGATCTAAATGTTCTTAAAACTTTATTATAGTACGAACGTACCTTATTTGCTCTGTTTGACGTGACTGTTTGACGCACTTTCTGACTTGTTTAATATTAGTTATGTTTTAGCATTAGTGTGTACAATGCTGTGTAGTGTACAAAACTGTGCACAATGCTGTGTAAGTCCTCGAATAATAGTCGCACCCAGACTTTCTCAATGAGGGATTGGCCAAAAAAAAGTGCGACCGAGTAAATACGTTGATTACTATACCAAACCCTTCATTTTAATATGATGAATAATGAACAGTTTTAAAGCATCTAGACTTAAACAAATAGTTTTTTTTTCTTACACGAAATCTTTGTTTAAAGTACATACTACTGATGTTAGTAATCAAGACGCCGTCTCACTGATATTGTAAGCTTACGACGGGCGCCTGAACTGCACTCTCTATTTGCTCCATTATCGCTCAAAGATCACGCATTTACGCCGCAGAGTAGACAGACATCTCGTAGTCGGCAGCATTATTTCGCTATGGGAGGTAATAGAGATTTAACACTGATGACGAAGTGCAGAATTATTGTCTTGCACCAGCGGAATGTGGAACTGATATACACAAGGTGGTCCGGGATCGTATATTTTTTGAAGCAATTTATTGAAATTACTTTTTAATCATCCGCCAGAGGGAGGGTTTTGTATGTCGGCGCAGTAGCTCAACAATTCGAAAATTAGGAGGGAGAGTCAAGTAGTAATTTTTAAATTAAAATAAAACGAATAAGTAGTTTTAGAAACAGTTTATAAAATATTTATGAGAACATTAAACAATCAAGTTAATAATTAAATCCATGTTCATTTTTAGGGTTTCGACCATCTGACGAACTCTAATACGTCTCTGTTCTCTGTCTGTCCGTCACAGAGCCTGTATATAAAAACTGTACAAGTCACATAATTCAAATTTTGTGTACTTTGCTGCTGAATGTCTCATGTCACACGACAAATCATAAAATTTTGAAAAAAGTCTATTATTCTGATTTAATAATTTTTTCAATGTCATCCTTTCACTTTTTGTAATTTACATTTTTAAAGAGAATCTTAATTTTAACGTTTTGCGTGTAGATATCATATCTTGGAGCTGAAGTGCCTCTCCAATGAACAAGAGATTGTTAGTTCAATTCCCGGTGCCGCAAGTTGAAATTTTCATATTAAAATGTTTTTTATTAAAAGAAATTTCGTATTTTTTGTCAATTTAAGGGTTTATATTACTAGGGTTTCGTTCATCAGACCTTCATAATATTTTTTGGAGTTCAGTTTTCTTTGTATTTTGAAAACTATTGTAATTTATTAATGATCAGTTTTATCAATTATCAATAACTTCACTTATATCTCCACTATTTTTTTTTTTTTTTTTTTTTTTTTTTGGATTTTTAAAAAATTTGGAATTTTGGATTTTATTTAAATAATTTGATTTGAACATTTTAATTTGATTAAAATAAATAAATTCCTTTTATAATTATTTTTAAATTAAATTTATTGGTACTAACATCTATGTAAGAATTTAATAATTATAAATTAACGATTTGGATTTATCAGTTAAAGGATAAGTTGTTTTGAATGAAATATTAAATGAAACCCTCTGCGCAATTTGCTATCACACTTACTCACTTGTTTTTAATTGCTTAAAAGATGTAAAGCCAACAGAATGAAAAAGTGTCCAATCCTGATATCGAACTAGAGTCATTGATTATACGCGCGAATGCTTTGTCAGTACCTAGAGAACGCCAAGCCTACCACTTCGCACAGTCATCTGTTCGCTAGGTTACAAATGCAGAACACGATGGAATAATGTTCGTTTTAATCAAATAATATAAAAATAAAAAATATCAAATTCAAGGCGTGTGAAATTTTCCACAAAAATTTTCAATAGGACACATATAAACTTATTAAGATCCTTATGAATAAATAAATATTTTAATGTATATTTAATATGTGAATTATCACTTGATAACTAAGCGTATAGAACCAAAATTATTTAAAATGTCCAAGCCGGGTATCGAAACCGGAACCCTTGGGATAGCGCTCCAAGTGCTCTACCATTTAAGCTACGAGGACGTAAATTTCACGCCTAATTTCACCGATGTTGGGTTTATTTATGTCGCGAGTTACGCCTCAAGATTGTGTGGCTTGGACATTTTTCACAATGTTGGTTCTACGCTTAGTTGGCAAGAGATAATTCACATATTAAATATACAATAATTTCAAGTGTAATTTCCCTGCTGATAATTAAATATTTTAATGATTTAAGATAAAAGATTTCCGATACTGAATGCTAGAAAGTTGTAGTTACTGAATTATAACAACGGCGAGTTAGGGGGATGGTGATGGAGATCCCAATTCCCATTATACAATGAATGAAATAAATTACACTCCAAATTACTTTCACTGAACAATTACAATCTGTGAGTATCTAACCATTTTTCATACAATAAGTCTCAAGAGTTGTATCTCCAGATCCTGAAACGACTCATTTTTACTATTATGCAAAGAACAAAATCGAAACTGGTTTGAGAGTTTAAAATACTTTTTTTCTTGAGTTAAAAATGAAAAAGCCATTAGCAATGCTGACGTGATGAAGACCCTAATCTGTCGATTTAAACTTTAGACATAGTATCAATATTCATTGGGTTCTTTTATGTGCATTTTATGTAGACAATATTTACACTGATCTCCTGTGCTTTTTTAGCTCACAGGCTATCATAGCCTGAGAGCTTATGTGCCCGTCCGTTCTGTATGTACGTGCGTTCGGGCGTAACGCGATAACTCATGATAGAAATATCGGATCCACTTGAAATTTTGCATGTAGGTATATCCTGATAAGGCGCTTCCCTGATTAGTTTTTGGAGTTCATTCGATATGTATAAGAGGGGGAACGGGGGGCTCATGCCCCTCCCCTTAATTGATATAAACGAGATTTTCATGCAGAATTAAGTTTTCGTTCAAAATTTAGATATAGGATCATTCTGATGAGGCGATTCCGTGACTGTTATTAGGTGTTCATTGATAAGTATAAACAGGGGGAACGGGGGCTCATGCCCCCCCCCCCTTAATTGATATAAACGAAATTTTCATGCAGAATTAACAGTTTTCGTTCAAAATTTAGATATAGGATCATTCTGATGAGACGATTCCGTGACTGTTATTAGGTGTTCATTGAATAAGTATAAACAGGGGGAACGGGGGCTCATGCCTCCTGTTAATTGATATAAACGGGATTTTCATGCAGAATTAAGAGTTTTCGTTCAAAATTTAGATATATGATCATTCTGATGAGGCGATTCCGTGGCTGTTATTAGGTGTTCATTGAATAAGTATAAACAGGGGGAACGGGGGCTCATGCCCCTCCCCTTAATTGATACAAACGGGATTTTCATGCAGAATTAACAGTTTTCGTTCAAAATTTAGATATAGGATCATTCTGATGAGGCGATTCCGTGGCTGTTATTAGGTGTTCATTGAATAAGTATAAACAGGGGGAACGGGGGCTCATGCCCCTCCCCTTAATTGATATAAACGGGATTTTCATGCAGAATTAACAGTTTTCGTTCAAAATTTAGATATAGGATCATTCCGATGAGGCGAGTCCGTGGCTGTTATTATGTGTTCATTGAATAAGTATAAACGGGGTAAACGGGGGTTCTAATGCCCTTCCCCTTAACTTGTACAAATGGATTTTTCAATCAGAATTGTCAGATTTCGTTCAAATCTCTGAATAGTTTTGGAAGTTTAATGGTTAAGTATAAAAGAGGGGAATAATTCCCCTTAAATTATATAAATGCTAAATGGGTTTTTATTAAGAATTATCCGATTTTCTCTGAATTTTGCATATAGATTTTTTAATATGATAAAGCATGTACTTCATAGTTTAGGAGGTTCAATGATTAAGTATAAAAAAGGAGAAAGGGGAGAGCTGTTTCCTCTTCTTAATTTTTTTTCGAAGGGAATTAACGAAAATACAAGGCTGTAATGTACAATTAGTATGCGTAGCCTGTGAGCTCAATGACATAAGTTCAACTGGGCAATATTCTTTTTATTTATGTCATGGAGAGAGGGGGGGGGAATATATCAATGTATATACTATTTCGTTTCCAAATTTTCTTAAAGAACCGACTTCTTTCGTTTGAAAACAGTGAGTAATTTCTGAATATGAACATCTTTTTTCCAAATAGAAGTCATCTCCATAAAGAAAGGCTTTAATATCTTTTTTTAAATAGTATAATTCCGATTTTTGACTCGTTATTTCATCTCTTTGGATCAAAGGAAGATTTTTCTCTTTGTGGGTTTCAGAAAGTGGTCCTTTAAACTGTAGAAAAGTAAAATTTATGTCTATCTCAAAACCTAATGATTAAAATGAACTAAAAACTTATATGTTGAGATGTTTTCGAAGATTGTGGCCCGTTTTATGTAAAAATTAATGTGTGTTATAATTCATAAATGTTAGATTCTTACATATCTATGAGTAAAAAGTAGTTTTTAAGTTGCTGAAGTAAACATTTTCATGTTCATAGAAAATTTTTAGCTTTATGCAATTTATTGTTATATGAATAATAATTTAAGAAAGGGCATTTTCAAAATGAAAAGAGCAACTTTAGGATATAAATTTTAATATGTTTTTGTTCTGAAACGCACAAAACTGGCAGGTATTATTGTTAAAAACTATTTAATTAAACTTTTTTTCTCGCAAATGCAACATTTTTTTTTCCAGAAAATAATTATAGTGTCAAAGTGGGCTTTTTGGATCGAATTTCCACGCGAAAGAAGAATAACCACTCAAGCAAGGGTGAAAAATGTCTTTGTCACATGATCATAATCGCTTATAATTCAATAGATAATTTATTGATCAAAAAAGTAAAACACAGTTCGATTCCAAATCGCTTCCACATAGTCAGGCCTACCAATTTAGCTTTCCATTAAAAAAATAATGCGTAAATGTGTCAAAATGTTTTGTGCTTGTTGAGCAGAGCAGTTGAGAATAGCTTAAGGGTGCATTCAAAAAAATATTTTTCCACCCTCAACAACTCGAAAATTTTTTGAAAATTTTTCAGACTGATTTTTAAATGTCAAAAACATGAAACTTGCAAACGGGATTTTTGAAGAGATGTATAACAGGCCGTGTATTTTCCTTGTTCACTCAATTATTTAGAATTTGATTTTCTCAGTATAACCTTTCTTTCGTTTCCTGATCTCCCATTTCAGATAATTTCAAAACGCTAACTTTGACAGCATTTTTTGCAATATATATAAAAAAATCGGCAAACACGGCGCATTATGTAGTTTCTAATTAAGAGAATTAGCCAGTTTGATGCGTTTGAGAACAAAAGTGAATTAAAAAATTAATCAGAAAGTAAGCAGTTTGGATTGAAATACACCCTTATCAAAAACCAATAATTTTTATACATTTAAGGAATGAATTGATTTAATGGTTATATTAGAAAGTATCAAATAGAGATTTCAGCAGCAAAGAATGTGCACTTCACTTTCTTGTTCTGATTCCTCTCGATAAGCATTATCATCCCGGAAATCCGGTTAAGCACTTCCTATGGAAATAGTGTAAATTCATGTTGCATTCACTAATGGTCAGTGTTCTATCTGCAGAGACAACGTGGTGACGCCAAAGATAAAAGTGTATTCGGCACCTCCGGAACCCCCAGTCACAGAGATTAGTTCTTCACAGACTGTAACCTATCAACTCTTACCTATGGCCGGAATTTTCTTACCGAAATCATTCTGAAAGTGTTGCTTAAGAGTTATTTAGTCGCCATGGAGATTGTATACTTGAGTTATCGTATATCCAGACTTCAGGATTTAGCTCTTTTATAGGAAAACAAGAAATTTGTGGATCGCAGCTATTGAAGAAAAGTTGCCAACTTTAAAAGAGGAATAAAAATTGAGTGAAATATTTTTTTCTACTTCGATAGCATGAAAAGATCCGCTTAAAAATAATAATCCTATGGTTATTTAAGATATCTCATTTGCATTTCCATATTTTTATTTTTTTGTTTTTTTCATTTAGTAACAGAGGTCTGCAGCTACAAAGGCTGTTTTTTCGTCTTTAGATTTTGTTTACAGATTTTTTAAAATTCGGATATTTTTCTTTCATTACCAATTTCAAAAATAAAAATATCCCCATAAAAAGATTTAAAAAAAAAAAATGTCGGCTTGGCCTATAGGCTGAGGTAGATTTCGAAGAGCGCCCATTTCAACAACAAAAAATAAAATTTCATTACAGATAAACCTAGTTTAACCACTTTATTTGGCCTCTTTTGAAAAAATTTTAATTTCATTTTTCTCCAAGAACCTGTTTTATAAGAAACATCTTAAGCTAAATTCGGCTCAAATGCCGATTTTGGCAACATATTTTGAAATATATTCTGACTTTATCAAAAAATCAACTAATGCGGCACATTATATAGATAGTAAATAACAAAAAACTGCCAATTGAATGCGTTTGAAAGCAAAAATGGATTTAAAAATGAGTCAGGAAAAAACGCAATTTGTTATTTGAATACAACCTATATTCTTAATCATGATCACTTCGGGAAATTTTGTGCGAAGTGCCCACTTTGACAGCATTTTTAAAAATATGTTATGTTTTAAAAATATGTTATGATCAAAAAATTGATTGATACGTCACATTATACAGCTCCTAAATAAGATAAACTGCCAATTGGATGCGTTTGAGAGCAAAACTGAATTTGAAAATGAGTAAGAAAAACCGCAATTTCTTATTGGAATACTTCCTCAAATTTTCATTCACGATTATTTAGGGAAATTCTGTTCAAAATACTCTTTTTGGAAGCCTTTTTTGAAATATATTCTGACTTAATCAAAAAACTGACCAATGCGTCACATTATATAATTTCTAAATAAGAGGAACTGTAAACTGGATGCGTTTGATAGCAAAAATGGATTTAAAAATGAGTCAGAAAAAACGCAGTTTGTTATTTGAATACGTCCTCAAATTTTCAATCACTATCACTTCGGGAAATTCTGTTCAAAGTATCTTTTTTGGCAAACTTTTTTTAAATATATTCAGTCTTTATCAAAAAACCGACCAATGCGTCATATTATATACTAGCTCCTAAATAAGAGGATCTGCCATTTGATGCGTTTAAAATCAAAAATGAATTTAAAAATGAGTCAGAATATAAGGAGTTTGGATTTGAGGGTTTTTTCTGATACTCCTATTTTTGTTTAATTTATTTTTGCTATACGAATTAGTCCTATGAAAAACTTAATACATAAGTTGTAGATATTATTGAGAAGATTCAAAATAAATTTAAATAGATTTGATAGTTTAAGAATTGACGATGGATTTTTGTCTTTTTTCACCATCTTTTTGTTTTCGTTTTTAATTTTTTTTAAACTTCTAGTCCTATCAAAAACTTGTAAATACAAAAGTTTTAGATAATGTTGAGAACATTTACACAAAATTTAGTTGGATTTGATATCTTGAGAATTGACGAAGTTATGAATTTTTTTCACCCGAAAAGCCTGTTTTTTTCGCCCCTTAAGCCCATTTCTAAATTTATCAAAAATCTGTCATACATAAAATTTCGACCCATTTTTAATAAGTAATATAAACTTTAAACCGATTCGATATCTATTTTAATTAAGAAGTTATGGCGTTTTTTCGGTTTTCAAAAAACCCTCCCTATTTCCACCCCTTTGGACCGATTTTGCCCATTAACGAACATAGCCGAGATTTTATACCCCTTGATTTTATGTATCAGTTTGGAAGAGATTGGAGCAGAACTATAGAAGTTATCGTGTCCATAAGAAAGTTATATATAATAGATATAGATATGTATAACCTTTTTTACTAATGGTAGTTTGGGGGTCTAGAGGTCACGATCGGCGTAGATCTGCAAAAAATTTTCAGAAATTCCAACATTGGAGCGACCGCAATAGGTAGTATTTCATACGAAATCTACATAAAAGAACTAATTTATAGTGAAATTTATAGGTATACAGTAGACTCCTTCAAATCCCCAACCTTAATATCCACAACTCTCTAAAATTCGCACGTAATTTACAGATATAAACAATGAAACTTACATTTCAGATATAGGGTCAAAATTTGACTTTTCTATTTTTATATCAAGTCCGTACATTTTTTAACATGTAATTTTCGTTAATATTATTGAATTCATGCTTTTTCACGAAGGAAGAAAAATTAATTTCTGAAAAATTCAAGATATTGCTGATATCACTGTTAATCACTATCTTTTTACCAAACATTTTTATATATAAATAAAACTTTTTTTTTTTTAATTTGACTAATTCTGAAATAAAACTTCTTTATTTTATGATTTTGATGTGAATTAGTAATTTAATTTTATGAGCCAAGTATCATTGAATAATTTAGGAAAAATGCAGCCAATCTTTGTAATGAATATTTAATTATACATTATTGGTTATTTACTTGACCTTTACTTTTAAGATTTTAAAAATTGTCTTAATTTTTAATACTGAAATATTTTAATATTTTACTACATTATAAACATTTATTGTAATTTTGATTGTATTATCAATTGCATTCAAATTACTATTTTAAAAATATAAACAAAACAATGACCATAAATCCGCAGAATTTTAAAATCCATACTACTTCTAGTCCGAAGCTGTGCGGGTTTGAGGGAGTTTACTGTATTACCTAAAATGGGAAAATGGTATAGTATTACAATATTACTCAATAAACTTTTTCCTTTGCAAGTGAACGTTGTATTTACTATTTTAAAAGCTTTGAACTTTCAATTCTAATATGATTTTAAGCATATTTTTTAACATAAATAAATACATTAGCCTTTGGCAAACAATGCTTAAAACAAGCTCCAACACTTTTTTTTAATTATTATTATTATTATTATTATTATTATTATTATTATTATTATTATTATTATTATTATTATTATTATTATTATTATTATTATTATTATTGAAGCGCCACACAAAATAAATGATAAACCGGGTTCTATTCATGTGAAATAAATTTCTTCAATTTCTAATCTTATGCGGGAAAGACATTTTAAAATCATAATAGCAGCTCTAAAAGCATTCTTTTACAATAGATGATAGTTTAAATTAGCTAAATGGCTGAAAATATTTGAATGAAATCAAACAATGTTTTGTATAAAATTATCATTTTTAAAGAAAATTGAAGTTAAGAGGGTCGGGACACAAAAATCTTAAATTTTTCTAAAAAAAAGGTTTATTACATAATTTTCCCCCGTCTTAAAATGATGTTTAAATGATATTCCTATATTAATTGGAACAAGAAATATTAATTATTTCTTTTTCGTTTGTTTTAAAATTTTATCTTTGAAGCAATGGTTGTAATAAAAACGACATCCTATGAAAATTCATTTTTCTACACGATGGGTTTTCTCACAATTTCTCATATTGAAATTGTTATAAATTCAGATAATCGTTAAAGAAAAAGGATTCAAACTTGTAACATGGCTGTTTCAATTGTTTTACTCAATATGTTAATTAAAATTAATTTTTAAAGAAGTATTTTGTTTTGAAAACATGATTTTTTTTAAGGTTACATAATCATTCTTTAATTCCTTTTTTAAATCTTTTTAATTTCTATTTAAACTAATGTTTTTAAAAATGCAGAGTCAAAATTTAAACATATATTTCTGTTCCATTAGTCGAAAAAAAAAATGAAATTCTACAAACAATATTTTAAGCTACAGCTCATATTCAAAATATTAGAATAATTGAGAAAAAGTAATAAGAAAAAATTATTTGTCATTTATTTATTTTTTATACTAAGAAAATGCAATTAAATTTATTATAAATTATGTTTAGATGGAATGTTTAGATAATGGAATGTTTAGATAAGATTTTAACATTTATAAAATATAAAATACAGCACAATAAATTAGGTATACAGCTTCCTTAAACACACCAGAATATTAGAATAAAATTTAGATTGGTTCAAAATATTAGAATATTTTATTTTACACAACAATATTACCTTATGAATATGAAGTAAATGGTAGTTAATATTTTGTAGCATCCCCTTTAGCTTTCATAACAGCGTACAATCGATCTTGCATACTATATACAAGGTGTTTACAAACATTTCTATCAATATTAGCCCAAATAGACTTTATACGTGCCACTAACTCAGTTTTACTTGAAGGAGGATTTTCTTGAATTTTTTTCTTCATTATACACCATAAGTTTTCGATGGGATTAAGATCTGGTGAATTTGGTGGCCAAGGAAGTACCTTAATGTTGCGTTGGCGGAACCAATTCTTAGTTGACACCGAGGTATGCGGGGACGCTAAATCTTGTTGAAAGATGAAATCATCTTCAAATAAATCTTCTGATAATGGAATCATGTAATATTCTAAAATTTCTTGATATATCAGAGAGTTAACCTTTTCGTAGACGATGCATAACTTTCCAGGTCCTTCTGCACTCATACAACCCCAAACCATGACACTAGCAGCAAATTTTACGGAACGTTTAAGGCATTCTTTATCAAATGCTTCTTGCTTCATTCTCCAAACTCGAATACCTTGATTACCATATGAAACACAAAACATACTTTCATCACTAAATAATATATTTTTCCAATCTTCATTGCTCCATAAACGTCTTGATTTACACCAATTCAATCTTATACGCTTTTGTCTTGCAGTCATGAGAGGTTTTGTTTTCGGTACACGAGATTGAAATTTAAATTTATGGAGACGTCTTAATGTTGTCGATGTAGAAACTTCAACTCCTTCTTCTTTCCATTTTCGGTGCAAGAATCGCACACTTTTAAAACGGTTTTTATTAACTATACGCTTCAGTTTCCTGTCATCTCTAGCAGATGTTTTTGGTTTTCGGCCACCATTTCGGCGATTATTTTGAAATTTTCCAATTTTTGAATATTGTGTTAGTATTTTACTAACGCTCGATTGCGAACAATGTAAATAATTCGCTATAAAACATTGATTTTTACCATGCCGATACAAATCAACCATACGAAGTTTAGTAGATTCAGGAATATCACTCACACGGCCCATTTTAAGACGAAAAAGAAACAAACTGCAAAAAAGAATACTGATTTTAAATAAAATAGTCTGAATTTAATCAATGATGCCACCAGTTAAGAATTGGTAATAATTGAAGGAGAATTAATGTGAAATATTCTAATATTTTGAACCACTTGAATAAATATTCTAATATTTTGACTTTTCAAAATAATTTTTTTTGCAATTAATCTTTTCAAAAATGATATTAAATTTAAGATAACAAGTAAGTTTAATCAACAATAAGTTCTTAATAAAAATATCGTTTGCATATTTTCATTAAAAGACATTAAATTACCAAACGATATTTTCAATTTCTAAAAAAAAGTACTTATTCTAATATTTTGAATATGAGCTGTATAATGATTTTAAATTATCTCATTTTTTTTAAAAATTTTTAAATTGTTATTATGTTTTTCTTTTTCATTTATAAGAAGTTTTATCAAGTGATTTTGTTTACAAATAGTATGGTTAACCATCACAAAAAATTTCAAAATTTTAACATAATAAATAAAAAATACTTTAAAATATGTCCCAGATTCCCTTAAGGGTGTATTCGAAAAAACGCTTTTCCACCTTTAACAGCTCGAAATTTTCCGATACAATCTCAGACACATTTTTTAAAGTAGAAACATGAAACTGGTTGAGGGTATTCTTGAAGGGACGGTTGAGGTGCCGTGTGATGTCTTTTTACGCTCAATTCATTAGAATTTGAGTTATAAACAATTATCTTATCAATATGACCCTTTTTTTCGTTCTCAGAACTCCCGCTTGGGAAAAATCGGTTCGAAATGCTGTTTTTGATTGCTTTTTTTTTGCAATATTTTCTGCATTTATCAAAGAATCGTCAATTACGGCACCTTGTGTATTTTCCAAATAAGAGATTTTGAAAGTTTGGTGTATTTGAGAGCAAAAATGAATTCAAAAATAAATCGGAAAATAGGCAGTTTGAATCGAAATACACCCTTAAGGAGGCTAGTTACTCAGCGGCCGAATTTCCCTTGCTAATGTTAAGTCTATGGGCGTTTGATGCATTTTTATATTCAAAATATCTCCTCAGGGGATTAATATTTCTAAATTCTTTTTTCAGTGTTCTGTTCTTAAAGGATGTCACTTTTTTGTCTCAATTGCCAAAATATTTCTAAAATTTATGCTCAATATATTTTATGTTTTAAAAACTGTCAAAGTGGGAGTAAATTTTTAACACTTCATACAAAATTATGAATAGATTTTATAAATATTTTGAAAGCTAAGAAAAAAAGATGCATCCTTTAAGAAGAGAACTCTGAAAAAAAAAGTTAAAAATATTAATTTTCCGAGGAGAGAATTTAAATATAAAAATGCCCATAGATTTAATATTACGAAGTGGAATTTGGCCGCTGAGTGACTAGAGTTTACTTGACGAGGAAGAAATAGATGGGAATTACATGTTATCCTATGAGAAAAATACTTATCCTTCTTGTTACTTCAATTCTTCCTACTTATTCGGGCTATTTCAGTCAAATGAAAATTCCGTTCGCTAATGCTAATCTTCCGTGAGAGAAATTTATAAAAATAATTCGGTCGCATTTCAATATTTTTAAAAGATTTTTTTTTTTTCATTGGATAGCTGAGATTTATCTGTATGTCGTTTTTAACTTTATCGATTTTGATTGCATATATTTATATGAGGGTACTTTCGCTTTCCAAACCGGTTTTGAAAATGAAAGCGTCCTCATAAAAAATATCTCTAAACAAAGTGAAAATTTCAAAAAACGGCCTGCATGCAGTTCGATCTCAACAATTAAATGCAAAATAAATTAATATTAAAATTCAACCAAGATATCTTTATAAATTTCTTCCATAGGATTAGTATAAGCGAACTTGTCTTTTCATTTGAATGAAGTAGTCTTTTAAGTGACAATCCTCTGCAGATTATTAAAGTATCCTGAATAAAACTGAAAAGAAATTACTCGGGATATAAAAATAAATTCAGTGTTCTGACTGCTTGTCAAATTTATATTTTTATTTATTGCTAAAGAATATGTAATTCTGTAAACTTCTTTTAAATATGGTAAACATAAAAATTCTATTTTATGATTAACACAACATTCTTACAATTAATACAACAAAATGGGCGCTAAAGTTAATTAAAAGGACACTTTTTCCCCCTCCGCCATCACTTAGGCATTGCAGGTGTTTAATTCTCACTGAAGAAGAACTTTCTGATAATTTTAAGAAAATAAACAACTCAATTCTCGCATTTTTACTTTATCGAATAGCCCAAAATAAAAGTAAAGATATTTTATGATAATAATTTAAACACTTATTGAAAAAAAAAATGACATGAAACACTAAGTGAAATAGTTCCAAAAAGATAATTAATTTATTTTAAAAACAAACATAAGATGATGAACGGCTTTTCAAACACTTTGCAAAATAAACAGTGAATTCCTTAAGAAAAATTGTTACTTTCAACTACTACTTTTTTCTTTTTCCTAAAAGAGTTTAGAAGAAACAGCAAAACATAAGCAAAGTTCCCATGACAATGAATTATGAAATTTTCGGTTTAAATGCTTTTTACAACACTTTAATTTATCTTTTCTGTTTTTAAGTATGGTGTGTCATCTAAATGTTTTATTCGCATGAAAATTGTATTATAAAAAAGCAATTATCTAAGGGATGAATAATTGACTTAAAAAAATTACTAGAGCTGATTAACTCATTTTCCTTATTTTTGAAAGTTCAAGGTATTTTCTTTATTTTCATTTCACTGCATTAAACGCCTCAAGCTTTCCATTAAAAATTCTGCTTTTCTTTTTGTAAACGAAAACATTGTTTAAAATAAAGTTTTTTCCCCCAACCATTTGAAAAATGGTTGTTGATTGTAGTTCTTGGTCGAGATAAGAGTTATCTGACGCATATCTGAATCCTTGTTATGTTTGCATTTTTGGAATACTTCATCTGTTACCGCGATGACAAATAAAGTATTAAAAACTACAAATAATAATAATAATAATAATAATAATAATAACAAAATTGTAATTTAACAAATTACAACGACTGTTAGAATTCGAAAATAGGGTTAGTTTAAAAATTACTTACTATCCATGCAAGTCTTCATTTGCGGGTTGCATCTATGCGATGCGCGGAGCTTTGAATTAAAATCGAAAATCATCTGTTGAGATAAACTTATTCTAAGTTCAAATTCATCTAAAAGTCCATATATTATAAAAAATGTAGTTTAATTCCATCTAAAAGGCACATTCCTTCATTACATTCAGAGAACTCAATCGTTCTCACACACTTGTCAAAGTTCTTCGAAAGATAATAAATAAAATCAGACGATATTTTCATTTTCTTAATTTACGCGTTCAATTAGTTTCACTTCATTTCATTTTACAACATCCTCCCCCCTTTGAAACTTGGGGAGAGTTTCAAATACATAACAATTATTATTAAAAAGATCCAACCTCTTTGGAGCTTTTACACATCTTCCAGAAGAGGTATATTTCTTAAGTATGACACTATCAGGAGAAGACACATTTTCATGATCATCATGCTCACTGGAACTAGTTTTCTCTTCACCCGACGGTTTGGATGCAATTTCAATTATTTCATTCGAATATATTTCCAAAGGAAAGATGCGCTGCACCGGACGTAAAACCGTGCCGTGCTGAGTTTTCAACTTAACACCACGAACTTTACCATCCCGTCCTGGAATTAAATGAATCACCTTTGCTAAAGGCCAAAATAAACGTTTTTTGTTATCATCCCCAACTAAGACTATTTCTCCCACTCGCGGTTCACGTGTATATTTTTCAGTATGTTTTTGAACTAATTCGCTGAGGTATTCTTTTCTAAAACGTTGCCTAAAATCGGTAAGAAGTTTAGCTCTGTAATTCAACCTTCTCCTTAAACTTTGAGAATCTAATTCGATAATATCCGAATTGCTGAAACTTCGGTTTTCAGTAAGAAACATAGCGGGTGTGAGAGGTACTAGCTCCAGTGGGTCCTCTGAGATATAGGTTAGAGGTCTGCAGTTAATCACAGATTCACAATCACATATAAGTGTATTCAATTCTTCATAAGTCAATACAGATCTACCTAAAGTACGTACTAACAATTCTTTTACAATGCGAACTAACCTTTCCCACCAGCCTCCCCACCAAGCTGCGGTGGGAGGTATAAATTTCCAAACAATTTTATGCGTCATGGTTTCTTTTAAAATTTTATCCCAATTTAATTTTGAAAGTTCATTGGAAGCCCCCC
Source organism: Maratus speculifer (assembly GCA_964019185.1). Lineage (NCBI taxonomy): Eukaryota > Metazoa > Arthropoda > Arachnida > Araneae > Salticidae > Maratus > Maratus speculifer. Next base: position 289,895,415 of record OZ025296.1, read on the forward strand.
TAAAGTTTGTTCCATTATCACAATAAATAGTGCTGGGCCTACCGCGTCTAGCTATAAAACGTCTAAGTGCTAGCAGGAAAGCATCAGAAGATAGCGAATTGACTAGTTCAAGGTGAATCGCGCGATAAACGGCACAAGTAAACAATGCTATCCAAACTTTCTCGCCATTTTTTAGAAATAACGGCCCGGCTAAGTCTACTCCAATAATTTCAAAGACAGCACAATCTGTAACGCGATCTGGTGGCAAAGGTGTTGGTTCGCTTGACAAAGACTTTACCTTAAAACGTTTACATGCAATACAGTCGTACAATACATTTTTAATAGTTCTTCTAGCTCTAATTATCCAAAATCTTTCTCTTATTAAAGATTGCATTGTTCTTATACCTGCATGACAATTCTTTTGGTGTACTGATCTAATCAATAATTTAGTAAATTCACATTTGCCTGGTAACAATATTGGATACAAAAATGATTCTCGGTCATTTCTTTCAGTTATTTTAGTTTTAACTCTTAAAATTCCATTATCATCTGTGAATGTTACAATATCATTTAATGACCTTTTATTATAGAAATAACAGCTCTGAACTAAACGGATTAGATATTTTTCAGAATTTTCAATTTCATTTTGAGTAAGATTAGAATATTTACACTTATTAGAAACATTTCGGCAATTATTTACAAATCTCAGAATCCAAGCAAATATTCTTATCATCTCATCATAATTAGATATATTATCTAAGAGCCAAAGGGGTGTGTCTTTAGCTAGATCAATATTCGTAATTTCGATCTTTTTTCTTTCTAAATCAACATCTTTTGGCTGACAGTCAATCGCGCCAATTGGCCAACATTCAGGATTTTCTTTTAACCACTTAGGACCTTCCCACCATCGCGAATCAAGCATTTTCTGCGGAGAACATCCACGTGAAAGTATATCAGCTATATTCAAATTTCCTGGAACGTGCTTCCATGACTCTATATTGGACATCTGTCGAATTTCTTTGATTCTGTTGCTCACGAAAACCGACCAATTCCCATGTTCCTTTATCCACCAAATTGCGGTAGTAGAATCTGACCAGAATGTGATTTTCAGACCTGGCATATTTATTGCCTTGATGATAGAACTCGCAAGTCGAGTACCTATACAACAAGCCATTAACTCTAAACGCGGCATGCTCAAAGTTTTGAGAGGAGCAACCCTAGACTTCGCTCTAACAAGCGTAACCTTGACATCGGAATCAATTATTGATCTAGCGAAGACACATGCTGCATATGCCCCTTTACTCGCATCAACAAAAACATGAAGTTCAGATGAAGCATTAATTTCTAAGTATCGAGGTATAGCTACTTCTTTTAAAACATCAATATTCTTCAACCATTTCAAAAAAGCACTCACAATGTTACAAGGTAATTCTCGATCCCATGGAATTTTCTGTTTCCATGAGTCTTGTAGCAATAATTTTGGAAGCAATGTAGCAGGAGAGAATAAACCGATAGGATCAAAAATCTTTTGCACAATGCTCAAAATTAATCTCTTAGTAATTTTCCTTTCACACGTTAATGTTCCTAAATCTAAACAACATTTCAAAGAATCATTATCTAAATTCCAAATAATCCCCAAAACTGAAGTATCCCCAGAATATTTATCAACATTCTTGCAAGCTACATTGCTTTCAAAACAACGCAAATTGAAACACCCTTTAGACATTAATAACTTTGCATTTTCAATAAACATTTCAGCTTCATTAATGTTAGAAACACCTGATACACAATTATCTACATAAAATGAACACTTTAATTTTTCAGCAGTTTCCTTATATTCAGGAGGACTATTTTCTAAAAGATGCATTATAGATGCACATAATAAATAAGAGCTAGAAGAGACACCAAATACAACTCTACAATGTCTATAAATCAATTGTCCTTCATTACATGGGAAATAGAATCTAAGAAAATCTCTATCTTTAGGCATAACAGATAACATTAAATAAGCCTTTTCTATATCTGCAGTTATACCGATAGGATACATTCTAAAACGATCAAGAATATCAGGTATTAATTCTATAAGATTGATGCCTTTATACAAACATTCATTTAACGAGGGTTTCCCTTTCTCAGAAGCAGATGCATCAAATACAGGGCGTATTTTTGTGGTTTCCTTATCTAACCTGATAACGGGCCTATGCGGTAAATAATGACATTTATTACTTAATTCATTTTCTGGAACACGTTCAATAATATTCATTTTTTCCCAATTCTTAAATACTTCCTGATATTCATCGAAAAATCCCCCACATTTCAATTTATTGATCATTTTTTCATATCTCTTCCGAGCTAAAACTTTATTGTCGGGCAAATTCTTAAAATTACACTTCCATGGAAGCCCTACTTCATATCTGCCATCGGGAAGAATTTTCATTTTTTCTTTAAAATCGTTTAAATCAAAGTTTTCCCGCTTTTCAAAACTCTGAATGGGGTCAGAAATTCCTATGGTTTCAAGTTCCCATAATTCATTCAAAGGAATATTTCTAACGTGCATAGACAATGTTGTCAAAACGTTATGTTTCTTGCCACACGTTTGTTTCCCCATCACTGTCCAACCGAGCTTGGTTTCTATGGCAGTCAAATCGCAATTTAATTGAATTAAATTTCCTGTCAATAATTTTCCTATCATATCAGCCCCCACCAAAAGATCAATTTCAGATTCCTTACAAAAATCATCAGATAGATTTATTTTATTTCTTTTTAATTCATTTAATATTCTATAATCTTTAATTTTAGGTACAAATCCGCAAATCCTTTTTTCGGAAAATGCTTCAAAACAAAACGCATTATTTCCATCTAATTCACTGATTTCTACCGAAAACACATCATGTTTTTTAGGTTCCGTTTCATCCCCCCCGAACAGCGCGTGAATAATTATTTCTTTTCTTATAGGATGCATTTTCAGTGATTTCGTTATTCTCTCGCTTACGTAACTACTTTGGCTCGCTGAATCCAGCAGTGCGCGTACGACTTTTTGGCGACCTTGCGATCGAATGCGCACGCCAAGCGTTTGCATGTACACAACTTTATTTCTACTACAATTAGAAAGAGAATTTTCAGATTTTAAAGAATCATCTTGATTATTATTTATATTTTGTTCTGGACACATTATTTCAAAATGTGGTTTATGGCAATAATTACATTTTAATTTATTTTTAATATTACAATTCTTACTCAGATGACCAGCCTTTTGCAAACAAGTGAAACAAATCCCCTTTTTTAACAAAATCTTTTGTTTATCAGTTAAAGACATTTTTTGAGCCCCAAAACATTTATTAGAGGGGTGAAACCTATCACAGAATATGCAATTGTTTTTCTTACCTTTATTTTCTATACTCACCAATGCAGAGGCGGTGGCTGGATCAGGTTTGCTAATAATTTCAGATAAAATGTTCTTTTTTCTAACAATAGAATCAAAACCTTTTCTTGCTAAAAACACCATTTCATCTCCTTGAACTTCTTGGCGTAGAAAGTCCATCAGATTTTTTAAAGTCCTGGAATTTTCACTGGAATATGTATCGTGATTTCGACTTCTTTCCCAGGTCAAAAGAACTTCTTCAGGCAGGCAGCTCTCAACCAAGGGCATGAGAAAGTCTCCATACTTCTCTTGAGTTCTTCCCAAACTTTCTAAGGCACGAAGTTTGCTTTCTAATTCATCGTATAAAGAGGCTAAGTCAACTTTCATTTTAGGCGCAGTGGCATTTTTCATTACGAGGGTTAATAATTCCCTAACGTAAATTTGCACAAGAAGATCATCTCGTCCAAACCTCTGTTTTAATTGATCGATAGCCTTCGGATAATTTTCCGCGGTAGCTGGATAACTTGATATTAAACGCTCCGCTTTTGATTTCGGTTCCATACATTGGAATAGGTACTGCATCTTGTCTTCAGCGGCAATAGAATCGTCTTCGTGTATTTTCTTGAACTGGCTCCAAAACGATAAAAATTCCTTTGGTTCGCCGTTAAACTTTTTCAGCTCGATCTCCGGTAATTTAAATTTGCGTTTTACTTCTTCGCCAGGAGATGAAGAAACCTGTATCTTTTCATCAATACGTGCACATATTTCTATATATTTTTCTCGATATTCTTCTGCACTTTCAAAATCTTCGGTAAACAATTTTTCGTCCTTATCTTGTAACAATATTTCCGAAATTTTACTTTGACAAGTGTCCATCCGTTGAAATTTATCAAACAGTTGAGTTTTCAGAATAGAAAGTTCTTTAATTTCACATATTTCTTTAGTTAATTCAGTTTCAATTTTCTTAAACGTGAGAGTAAAAGCAGCTCTCAGTCCTTTTCTCTGAGTTTTCAAACTACTCAGATCCATTTTTTCATTTAAAATTAATTGAAATTCAAAACTCCTGTCCCGCCGAGGGTACCAGTATGTTAGAATTCGAAAATAGGGTTAGTTTAAAAATTACTTACTAACCATGCAAGTCTTCATTTGCGGGTTGCATCTATGCGATGCGCGGAGCTTTGAATTAAAATCGAAAATCATCTGTTGAGATAAACTTATTCTAAGTTCAAATTCATCTAAAAGTCCATATATTATAAAAAATGTAGTTTAATTCCATCTAAAAGGCACATTCCTTCATTACATTCAGAGAACTCAATCGTTCTCACACACTTGTCAAAGTTCTTCGAAAGATAATAAATAAAATCAGACGATATTTTCATTTTCTTAATTTACGCGTTCAATTAGTTTCACTTCATTTCATTTTACAACAACGACTATTTGGAAAAGAATATTTTCAAAGAAATTCTAAATTTAAATTAATAATAATAATAAACGTAATTTTTAGGATGATTATAACGAGTCATATATTATGTATTTACTAGGTACATTAAACATTAATACTCCAAAACATATGATAAAAGAAACAGCAACTTATAGATAGACAATTTTAACTGTTTAAAATGTGCATTTTTATTTGATGGAGAATGACTTCTGAACGCTTCCTATTGCGTAGGACATGGATTGAACATTAATATTCCATCACAAACAAATTTTGAATGAAATTTCAGTTTTACAACTTAAAGAACTGCAAATTTTTAAAATTCTAAACATCGCACAGTTTAAATTTTTACACCGTTTCGTAGAGAAAAAAGTGCACTTTTTAATGAAATTAGTTTGAAATCTCTATCACAATTTGTTTTAAATTATTAATAAAAAAATATATATATATTACTCTTTTTGTAACCGTGGCAACAGAAGTACACTGGACTCTCTCTATTCCGAACACTAATGGGACCGAACAAAAATGTTCACATAATGGAGATGTTCAGTATAGAGGGAGAATCGGAAATGCATTACTAATACTATGTATTGAATTTACAATCGGTATAAAATATTTAGCATGGTTAGTCATACCATTGTGCAATGCCAAACTAAATTTAGTCAGTTTTGTACTGTACCAGCTGATTTTTTTTATTAAATTTTTTTTAAAAAAAACATACATTTACATTACAATACACATTTGAAAACATAATCAGTACATTACTTAAACGAATAATTTTTGTCTGTTTTTGCATTGTATGTGCTTATGCAATGTAGATGTTATCTGGCTGTTTAAGAAGTGGAAAAGCTTTGAGATGATGTTCAGACACATAGTTCAACAGGTCTTGAATGAGTCTCTTAGTCATATTTCTTGAAAGTAATTATCTTTCGTCTTATTTCGCCAGTCTCTTCTGGTTCTGCTTCTCCTTCATTTTTCTCTTCTTCTGCAACAATGTTGTTCTTGAAAACCATGATGATTTCATCTGTTTCGAGATAAGCTCCAAGTTCTGTTTCAGTATATGAAGCTTCTAAAGAATTGATCCCAAGTCAGTCACAGCTGATGCTTCTTGGTCCTCTATTCTTGTTTGCCCATTCTCACACAAGAATCCAACTTTACAAAGCATTTTTGGATGGTGTAGGAGGATGTTTCATTTTATGCCGTTGATATCCAACAGACAGCATCCATGACGTTGATCTACTTCTGCAAAAATTTGCCACCTCCATCACCAGGGTCAATTTCTTCAAAAAATGGATTTGATAGTAAGTTTTAATGTTCTTGATTACTTCTTGATCGAATGGTTGTATTATAGAAGTACAGTTTGGTAACAGAAACTTCAAAGTTATGTTGCTCAGCTGCATGTTTGTAAATGATCTGGTATTAACAACAACAACAACAATTTTTTTTCTTCCTTTCTCTCTTCAGTATCTCGTTAATTCTGCCGAACTACTATGAGAAAATTGTGAATATCATCTACATTTCTCGATTTGGTTTATATTGTGTATTTACAGGGAGTAATTCACTCTTTGTCCCATCTGGGCAGGGGAAAAAATGAATGTATCAAAAAAGAAATGTCCCAATGAAATAAAGCCACTACTGTTAAAAGCCAATACATCCGTCATGTTTATACATGGTGTGGCATATCATTTACTTATTTCTGGAAGACAGTATAGCATTATTATATCTCAGGATACAATGATAGCGGCCTCCAGTTCTGCCATAGACTTAAACAGTCTATCATTGGCATATACAGATCTACTGAGGATACTCGACATATTTTCTTGAAAGTTGAGATAAGTGTACAGGACAGGCCATTCCATGATATGTACTCAGTCATCAAAAAAACATTCATGGAAGAATTTTAAAAAAATTATGAGGACTTTGTTCTGCTGGAAAATCCAATTTAGGCCACCAATGCTTTTTACAAATGACAGTAAATGGGTTCCTAGCAATTCTTCACTATCGGAAGCTTGCATGCGTTCTGGGTGAAATGCCGGGTTAAGTTTACAACCATAGCCAAAGCCTCCAAACACCCTTAATAAGTCTCCGCCTACCAGCCTATGTTGAAAGCTATCCACAAGCAAAGCAGAATCAATCGGGCCAAATATAAACAAACCTGCAAGGACGAGCGGCATCTTGTTATGATCTCAGATGAGAAAAAAAAATTAGTTTAGATGGATCATACAACCTTGCTTTTCAATGGCATGGTATGAGGAAAGGAGAGGAAATTTTCTCTAAAAGACAGCATGGTGGAGGCTTATTAATAGTCTTGAGAGGCTCCGGCTATATTGGTAAGCTTAAACTGGCTTTTCCCTCAGACCTCATGTAGGCTACCGATTACCAAGAATTTGCTAAAAACCTATTTATTGCCAATTGCAAAGAAAATTGGTGACCAAATTTGGATTTTTCAGCAGAAAATGTCCCCATAACCTTTACAAAACCCTCCTTGGAATAGTTTTTGGTTAATTGAAGATATGTAATGAAAGAGCTTGTCCCCTACCTTTATTTCAATCCCCAAGTAAATAGGTGAGGTTTCTCAGTAATGTTTTAAATGCCAATGTCAGACAGTTCAAGGCTGTGCCAGAACTCAAAACCTCCATCATTGAGCCCTGGCATATTATTGATGCTGCTTTCTTCCAGAGATTGGTACGTGATATGTCACATTGTATATTCCAAGTCATAGGTAAGCATCGCGGATGTATTGACTATTAACAATAGTGGCTTTATTTCGGCGAGACACTTTTTCCTCTCTCTTTTATACATTCTGTTTTATTCCTGACCAAATGAGGAGGGATTGAATTACTCCTTGTAAATATGCATCTCTATATCGACTTTCTAAAGGGTGTATTTTGATTCAAACTGCTTATTTTCGGATTTATTTTTAAATTCATTTTTGCTCTCAAATGCATCAAACTGGCAAATTGTCTTATTTAGAAAGTACACAAGGTGCCGTGATTGTCGATTCTTTGATAAATGCAGAAAATATTGCAAATAAAACAATCAAAAACGGCATTTTGAACCGATTTTTCCGAAGCGAGAGATCTGGGAACGGAAAAAAGTGCTATACTGAGAAGGTAATTGCTTATAAATCAAATTCTAATGAATTGAGCGTAAAAAGACATCACACGGCACCTTATGCGTCTATTCAAAAATCACCTCAGCAAGTTTCATGTTTCTTTTTTTTTAAATCTGCCTGAAATTGTATCGGAAAATTTCGAGCTGTTGAAGGTGGAAAATCGTTTTTTCGAATACATCCTTAATGTACTTGTTTCATTCGCATGGACTTCTTTCGTGTCCAATTCCGGTACAAAATCACGGTGGCTTTATTTCGATAGAACTGCTTACAATAAGAGAAGATTTTTTTCTTCCTTTTTTTTTTTTTTTTTTTTTTTTTTTTTGAAATTTAGATTTTTTTCATGGACAAAAATTTAAGCTCTTAGTTAATCTTACGGTTAGTTAAAAAGAATCTTTCCAAATGGTCGTTGTAATTTGTTACATGACATTGTATGATTATTATTATTATTTCTTATGAATCATTATATGATCATTATAATCATTAAGAATCATTATATTTTGCCGCTCTCCATGTATCCCGTCTAGAAGCTCGGTTCAAAATTCTAACTTTTACAATATTTTCTGAAAGATCGTATGTCTTTGCTAAAAACAGGAATTCGATTACAATATTACTAGCCCCATTAAAAAATTGACGCAATAACAAAAAGACTTCAAATAAGAAAATGATCTAGAAATTAAAAAAAAATATATTTTATTGTTAATATTTTTGGGGGGGAGGGGTTAAATAATTACAACAATTGTTTGCTTTCTTCGTCATACCGTTTTGAAAGTACGTTATAGAAACGGGGATAAAAAATAATGTGTATTTTATGAAGAAAAAAGCATCAGTGCTGCCATTTATTGCATTTACTGCAAAGCAAATAATAATAATAATAATAATAATAATAATAATAATAATAATAATAATAATAATAATAATAATAATAATAATAATTATACAAAAGTAATAAAAAAAATGTAAAACAAACAAAAAAAAATAATAATAAACAATTTAGTTTGTATGAGTTAATGAATACTACATCTGTCTACGTCAGATTTTAAGAGGTCAATTCTTTCGGCTATGAATTTTCTATTTTGAGGGGTAAAAACACTTTTACGCTAATAAAATTACTATCCTTATCCTAAGAGTTAAGGTTTACTGAAATTTAACGAATATGTTATTTACTGAAACCTGACGAATGTGCTTATTTTGCGTACTTTTCATGTGACAATAAGCTAAGGAAAAATAGTGAAAAGGTTTGGGAATTGTCGCATTACAAGAAAATTAAAAAGACTCAAAAATGTCTATTATTTATGTTTCGTCCCAAATCATTAAATCAGAAAAGTAGTCCCTAGTTTAAATTTAAAGACTGAAATATATGTTTTAAATAAAAGACATGTCAACGGTTTAGTTAAGAAAACTTTTATTATTAAATGTTTGAAACATAAATGAAGTCATAAGAAATCTATCTATGATACATATATCACTATTGCATGCTGATATTAATAAAAATAATTATTATGTTAAACAAGGACGGAATATCACAAAATGTGAGGTTTAGAATATCTGAGATATTGAAATTATACATAAAAAGCAATTCAAAATTTCAAGAGGTGAATTTATTTTCTATTGGAGAATAAAGGATTTAGCATGTAAAATTATTAAAATTAGAAGAATTTAAATAATAAGCCAATTTTTACGTAATTATATATAATTTCTTGGCATATGTATGTCAAGATAATGATAATTTCATTCTGAAGCATTTTTTGCACTCTTGATTTTTTTTTCCTAATATTTTAATTTTGCTTAAAAGAACATGTTTTCTATTTAGTAACTTAAATTCAATGCCATGTTCCGTTTTATTATTTAATTTATGCAAGCCAGAAAAATTACATAATAAACATAATAAAAATCTATTAAATTTTTTACAAAGACTTTAATCACATTATTTTCAAAGAAATATCTAAAAGATTTTGCTGCCAGCTATTATTTTAATGCTTCTAACTTAAATTATGCCAAAAAAAAAAAAAAAGTATTGAAAATTATTTGTAAAATACTGAAATTGCTACATTCCTCATATAAATGTTTTATTAGGAATAAATATTAATTAGAAAATAAAAGAACAAGTTAAAAATATTTGTACAGTATAGAGAAGGCACTTTATTTTGCACACATAGCAATGTGACATGCCAGAAAAATGTCAATGGGAAATTTCAAGTCTTTTAATTGTTTTATTTATGTTAGAAATGTCATGTCTCTTGAAAATACTTATAAAAAATCATTTTTATTTGAAGGCAAAATAAATAAGTAACTAAAAAAATTGCATTATATAATATTTAATAGGAATTTTACTGTGGGGATTGCAATTTTCGTCTTTTGGAATATTTCCCCATAAGGACGATAATATAAGCTTGGCCATAACTTTTATCCTATCCTATTTTTAATTATTTATTTTTAACTTGTTCCCCCCCCCCCCCTCCTTTTTTTTTTTTTTTTTTTACTTTTGAAAAGTTGGTAAAATAATACTGAAAGAAAGATCCAGGACCGAACGGGTGGAATAACAAAATCAGGCATTTGTGTGATTGATTAAAACTAAAGCATATGTTTGCACAACGGAAAAAACTATTTTGTTGAAACAACTAAATTTTGGTTAGTTGTGCTCCAACCAAATGTTTCTGTTGAAATGACCAAATTGCGGTTATACTAACCAAATGATTTTGTTAATTCAACAAAATTTTGTTTAAAATTTGGCCATTCCAACCGAAATTTTTAATGGAGCTATATTAACCAAAATTTAGTTATTTCAACAAAACAGTTTTTTCCGTGTATGATTCATAAAAGAGAAATTTGAATGGTTTTGCATATCTTGGCTTAGAAAGAAAGGAAGAAAAAAAAAAAACAATGGTCACTGGGATTTATTTTTTCCCGACGAATCCATAAACCTCCCAAAGACACAGTAAAGTGTGCTATCATGTAATTTCAAAACTTAACTGTCTTCTTTATCATTACCTTTCAGCGTTATCCAAGGAGGCACCGGGAGTAGAAAATGCGTTTCGTTGTCAGTCAGTAATGCAATCCAAATGGAACCAGGATGTCACACGCTTTTAATGGCATTGTTAAATTTACCTTTTTAGCCTTCTTAGGCGCTGATGGATGGCCAGCAGGTAATTGTTTTTGTCTCGTTTCTAGGGTAGAGTTTTCGTAATTGGCGCCCGGGGTAAGTTTCGTTTCGGAATGGAATGTGCAGTTAATGATAAGATAAGTGAAGGCATTTTAAAGGGCATTGTTTTAAGCGCATTATGGTTTGGTTGAAGAAATTTATAAGTGTTAACATTTAAAAAAATTATTGTAGTTCATAAATTTGTTTAAAAAATTTAATTTCAGAATATTTAAGAACATACTTAAATGTTAAGCTATTTCAGTCATGCGAAAACAGGCGTTCGCTAATGCTTTTCCTATAAAAATATTTCGGTTTCATTTCAAAAATTTTATTTTTATTTTATTTTACTTTTTTTTTTTTTTTTTTAACTTTTGCATCGGATAGCAGAGATAGATCTATATAAAGACCATTTTTTACTTTTCCGATTTTGACTGCAAGATTTTTTTTAATGAAGGTGCTTTCACTATTGAAACCGGTTCAGGAAATGAAAGTGCCCTCATTAAAAATGTCAGCAAATAAAAACTAAAAAGTAAAAAACGGGCTTTTTTACAGATTGATATCAGCTATCCAATGCAAAAAGAATTATTTTAAAATATCGAAATGCGGTCGAAATATCTTTATAAGTTACTTACATTAGGAATAGCATCAGGGAATGGGGTCTTTTTATTTGGCTGAAGCAGTCTCTTAAAGCTGTTCTTAAATCAAAAAGGATAATTTTGTAACATAAGTTTTAATTTATTTTTGTTCGGAAATCCATGAAACTAACATATTTTGTTGTTCAGAAACTATCTTGCCGTACTCCCTGTTTATTTATTTATTTATTTTCAAACACAATATATGTTTCAGGAAATACCTACAAAGTTGGCATTTTGAATCAAATTTCCTGACAAAAACAGAAAAAACATTTACCGGAGAAAAGAAAACGCTATGCTACATGATCAAAAACGCTTATAATTCAAAACGTCCAAAAATAGAAAACACAGTTCGATTCCTAACCGCTTCAGTAACAGGTCTTCAAATTTTATATCTCTCCGTTAAAAAATAAATTTTAAATGTGTCAAAACATTTTGCGCTTGTTGAGAACAGACTTAACAATCACAAAAACAGTAATCAGGGTTGTAGAATGACATCAATCTACTCGCCACAGGCGTTTGAATTTTTTTAAGTATATTTAAAAATTATAATAATTGTACCAAAAATTTTATAATTTTATTTTTTATCCACAATTTGTAAATCTTCCAATTACCACAATATAAACATGGCATTAAATTATATTCTACAATGCATTAAATTTATGTTTTTGAAAATATTAAGAAATGTGGAATAAAAATAAAAAAATTAGTATGAAAATGCATTGCGTAATGAATTATTTTTGCCGTTGCATAAATTTTGTCATAACAAATTTTAACTACAACATGCTGGTTGATAAGTCCGTTTGAAATTCCGATACTAATCGATATGATCAAGAACAGTATTAAACATTATTAATTTGTAAGTATGCTGTATCCAAATTCTTCGAAGTCCTGTCTCCATACTTTATATTTATATATGTTAGAAAATTTTATTCATAGTCTTAATTTCGGTCAATAAAAATTCTGAAAAGTAAATCTAAATAAATAAAACACTACAACATAAAAAATACTGAAATAAAAATATTGCACGTAAATATGATAATTGAAGTATTTTTTCTATATACAATAATTTTTCGGGAAAAAAAAAAAAAAAAAAAAAAAAAAAAAGTGTTTCTAACATTCAAAATGTAAGACCAGTGCTGCTCCGAAAAAACATTTTTGTACCTTGAACAGCTCGAAATTTTCTATTTTCAAACTGATATTTAAAAGTAAAAATACGGAACTTGCTGAGTTGATTTTTGAAGAGATGTATAAAAGGCCGTGTGATTTCATTTTTCGCTCAATTCATTAAATTGAATTTATAAATAATTACTTACAATTATTTTATCAGTATGACCATTTTTTTCTCGTTTTCAGATGTCTTGCTTCGTAAAATTCAGTTCAAAGCGTCAATTATGACACTTTTTTTGCAATATTTTCTGCATTTATCAAAAAATAGACAAGCACGGCACATTTTGTAGTAGCTAATTAAGAAAATTTGCCACTTTTATGCATTTGAGAGCAAAAATGAATTAAAAAATAAAACAGAAAATAAGCAGCTTGGATTGGAATACACCCTTACTTTATTCGTAAAATTTCGAATACGAATTGAACAGTTTTTAAATAAATAGCCGAAAAAAAAAAGAATGCAAATTTTTCTCAATAATAATTTTTTAATAATAATTTTATGTTTGAAGTTTATAATAATTATAATATATATGGTGTTCATCTTCAATAATCAATGTTACATAAAACAATGTTACATAAGTCAAAATCTCAACCAATTCGTGGTCTAAGTGGAGTAATAAACTTGATTTAATAGCTGGAACACCCATGTTACACTGATAGGTTCTTCCATCAAAACTGACAACCGAATCATTAAACTGTTAATGTACAGGTGCGCATAAAAAGACCTCTTAAAAATTTTCCTGGCACCTGCAGAGATCTATTTAATGTTAGATAAATGGATGGATGATGTTTTAAGGTGGTCAGGGAGCGATTTTATATGACTTCTAAAGCATTTTAATGTATTGGCTTCTGTTTTAAATTTGCGAAAAGAAAAAAAAATAATAATCAAAATAAATTTTTCGATAAATAAATAATGTATTCTAATTATCCCTCTAATGTATAATTGTTTAAGGGGGGTGGAGGGGTATAATTTTTTTTTCAAAGAATATTGCAAAAATTGTAATAAAAGAAAATCTTAACTATGCTTTTTTTTTTTTTTTTTTTAGTCTGTTGTTCCTTTTTAAATTGTTCGTCAGTTGTATAGTAACTTTAGTAGTAAGATTTTATGTAATTCATGTTTGATCATAATCTACTATAGGACTTGTATAACTCATGCTCATAAAATGTTTGTGCTATTACTTTTCTTCCAGTATTGCAATAATATACTTATAAGTTATAATGCTGAATAATACAAAAATAGCAGCAGTAAGCGATCTCCTCTCATCTGCGACCCTACATTCGACCCGTAAATTCAACTCTACAGCGGAATGGAATAAAAAGAAAAAAAAGAAAAGAAAGAAAGAAAAAAAAAAGAAAAGAAAAGAAAATTTGATACCTTACATATTTAATAGCAAAATTACATAAATTAAAGACACTAAAAAAAGGAAAGGGTGTACCCAGGGCTTAGAAGCTACCAAACGACAAACGGCATAATAGAAACGGTCTTGTTTATTATGAGTCTTATCAGATTAATAATAAAATAAATAATAATTATAACATTATACTAATCCAGTTTTATAGTTATTAAATAATTATCCAATATAATAATCATAATAATAATAATGACATAGCAATGGATTTTTCTCATATATATAGGTCAGCCTGTAAGTTTGAAAATAATAACATTTTGATAAGCTTTTCAATTTTAGGTTTTATCTTTTTTATGAAACTAAACAGTAATTTAAAGAAAAAATCAATATTTAATGAAATTTGGGTTAATCTTTGTTTTTCTTTTACAAATATAATATTTTTTTTTTCATATTTATTCAATTTAAATCTGACCTTTAGAAATTATTCTATGTGGTTTAATTATTATATTCTAACATCGGTTTTAGTATCAATAAATAAGACAATTATTTATAACAAAGAATGTGTTCAAAATGTATGAAAAAAAAATCAAATTGTAATATAATTATTGCGCGGAACCTTACAGCCACAAAAGCTAATTATTAGTAAGTTTTTATTAATTTAAATAACGCTAAACCTACACCTAAAGGTTTTAGAATATACAAAAAAATATTTTAATGGAGAAAATATGTAATTAACTTATGGAAAATACCGTATCCTAAAACACTTTAATTTTCTACACAAATAAAATTTATATTACATATTTTACAAAACAGTACATCTGGGTTTATAACTAATTTATTTAGGAGAAAACTTAAAACTGAAGCTAAAATTTAGTTTCCGTGCTTGTATTTTCGGAATAATTGCATCAAAATTATTTTTTTAGTAAATGGTGAATGTTTCTTAATCTTAAATCACTTTTTTATTCGTTGATATTTAAAATGGATCATAGAATGTAATAATCAGGCTATAAAAAATAATTACTGAAAAGTAGGTTTAAGCAGAATATATATTAAGAAAACTACGATGCATGAAATAAATGCAATAATAATAATAATAATAATAATAATAATAATAATAATAATAATAATAATAATAATAATAATAATAATAATAATAATAATAATAATAATAATAATAATAATAAATTGTCATTTTTAAAAAAATACAATGATCATTTGGAAAACGATATTTTCAGAGACTAAGATTTTGGACTTATAAATAATTATAAAATAAATAATAATAAACATCATTTTTATGATTATTAAAACGTGGCACACAGGTTATAGGACCCGGTCTCCAAATTTCTAAATCGAACCCTGTTTACAGGTATTCGTGTACCATTTCTATTTCGTTTTCCCATAAAATAAACGAGAAGTGAGATAGAGAGAAAACTTTATGTTGTGCAGTATTAAATGAACTTTATAGTCATAAGAGGCTGTTATAACTCTAAACCAAATTGTTTGAAAATGTATGCCTAGTTTAACATAATTTAATCATACAATTGTCGTGCATGATACTCATAACGGAACCACTTTTGGTGTTGTTCGCACTAGCATCGAGACTTGGTGCATTTTGTAGAACTATACATAAAAGTTAGAGAACCGTTTAAATTTCTCTGTTAAAATCATATTTTATGCATTTTTTATAGTTTATATTTTTTTATTATTGGATTTTTATTTCATGCCAAAACTGAGTTAAATTGCCGGATATGGCACTACAAAGTTTTCGTTTGCCTTATTTTGAGGCTACGACATTCGGCCTGGATTGTCGGAAAATTCTACTTTTGAAAATACGCCAACTTTTTCCCCGTCAAAAATGTGAATTTAATGTCGTAATTTTTTAAACACAAAATTCACATGTTTTTAAAGGATTTTTTTAACTTCTTTTATTTTTTATATTTATTATTAACTAATTTATATTTTTAAATGCTTTTCTTAAAAAAGGAAAAAAAAAACTGTTAACAGTCCGACAAGTGACCTCGAAAATAGCATTTTCAGAAAGTTAAGCTGCTGAAAAATAAAAAAATATGACTTTAACAGAAATTTTTTTTCGATTACCAAACTTCATAATAAAGAGTTTTAAAAGTGCACCAAATCTCAATCCTAGGTGCAAGCAACTTTACTGTTTTGTTACACTGATATTTGCAAAAGTGGTTCTCTCTTTAGCTACTTTTTTAATTAGATTAAGGCACTCCCTTGCAACGTCAGAATTTCTTCTAAACACATAAATACATCTGGTGATGTTTTATGTTTTTGGAACGTATTAAATTTCCACTTTTGTAATCACAGTAATGGTCCTGTGTATACGGCCAATGTACACATAAATAATGCGTGGCCTTATAGAGGAAGGTATTGTTCAAACAAAATATTACAGAGGTCGATGTCGTTACTTCAGGAAGATGACCGTCAAAAAATCGTTCTATATAACGCGACAAATAAAAGAGAATGGCTAATCAATTACGCCACCACATAAGGAAATCGTTTTGCTTCCATGGTTTTCAAGTTGGTCTTGCATGTCGTGAAGTTTGACTCTTAAATATTTGAATAAAATCGCAATATCGCATTGAACTTTTATTGAAATAAAAACACGCCTGTTTCAAGCATGAGTAGATATTGCTTATTATTCGCCGGCTCAAGACATCGTTTAGGAAGTTTTCATGATGTCTCTGTTTATTTCTTGGTGTTTATTGATTTTATTGCACTTTGAATACCGGATGAGTTCAAAAAATTCATTCTTCATCTCACAATACTCATATATTCTGAGATAATTTTTATTGTTATAGATATATTAAATTTTTGTTTTACTAATATTTGTTATTAGATGTATGCGTGTTTTAATTTGTGGATATTCTTATTCAATTAAATAAATGATTTTCTAGTTATTCATTGGTGTTTATTCATCTAATTCCGCATTTAACACCGGATGTTTGAATACCGAAACAAAAAATCTTTCTTCGTCCCAGAATCCTCATATATTCAAAGGTAATTTTATTCTTATAAATCTTTTGAATTTTTATTTTATTGATATTTGTTATTAGACGTGTGCATTCTTTAAATTATAGCTATTCTTATTCAAATAAATGAATGGTGTTTCTATTTATTTCTTGGTGTTTATTGATTTTATTGCACTTTGAATACAGGGTGAATTCAAAATATTTGTTCATTGGGATGCCTACCTGGGATGCCTGGGATTCTTTTTATGTAACTGGCAACTCGGGTTTCAGATAATATATATTCTTAAGATTAATGTAATTTTAATAATTTCTTTTGTAAAGTTACAGATATCTGTAGCGTTACAAAAACTAATTTTGCAGATTACAATATTTTTTGTATAGTGTACAGATACCATTTTAGTAAACATACAAATATCTACAGTATATACTTTTTTTTCGGTGTAGTTATTAAATTACACAATTAAAAATATCTATTGTAATTCGTCATCAGAAAGTGCCATTAACTAAACTTGGAACTCAATTTGGATCTTAGAATTTAAGATAGAAGTTCAAAAGAAAAAAAAAAGGGGGAGTTTAAACAAGAAAAAAAATTTGAAAGCTTTTCTACAACAGAACAGAACAAAAAATATTATTTACGCAAACATATCGCTCATCCGCAAGAAAGAGACACATCTTGCAAAGATTCTGTCAGGATCTGATAGCACCTGTGCTAAAGAATGTAATGTCTACTCTTTCTCTATTTGAATATCTTTTATTGTATGGTTGTGTACAGAATTTCCAAGGTGACATTCCTTCTTTGTGGAAAAGGGAATTGCCAGATAATCCTTTACAGGTGAGGTGTTAGAGAAAAGAGATAGCTGAGAGGCATGTCCGCCTGTCAGTGAAGTATGCGGATGGTGAGCAGATTAGTAGCATGCCACTAAGCAAGAAAAGAATGGAATATGTGTCCAATGAGGAGGCTCCAAAGGGGTTTATGTGGGGGAAAGCAGTGATTTGGAGAGGGCAAGTTTGCCTCAGATCATTGATTCGGTACCTAGGTTTCGGACCTAGAGGTTGCTCTGTGTGGAAGAGCGTAAAGTGTGTGTTTTCTGGTGCGCAAAGGACACAGACGTCCTGATGTTTAGTGCTCTGGGCTAAGAAGTGCAGACCCAGTATACTTGTGTTGGGAGACTCAAGGTTGAGCTCCAAAAAAGTGAATTTAACGTGTATTGAGTGTGAGGTGGAAAGTGTAATTGGAATAGTACACAACCAATCTTTACGGTATCTAATTTAATGTTGAACCGGATCACCTATATCCGAGTTGTAGTTGTATATATTTGTAAATAGCGTATTTTGTGTGTACATATATTCTTAATAAACTGATAATTCAGTTACTAGCGTAAGTCTTCATTTACACCAATCTCACAGTGGGTGACCGATATCACCTAGTAATACCGGTGGTGGCAGCTATATCTACCACGGACATTCTTCAAAGTTGTGTGGACTGAGGGGAACGTCCGACAAATTGTTGGCAGCGTCGGGATAGAATCGCCTGAAACCAGTGACCAGCGAGCCGTGTTGCAGTCTGTTAATGCCGGAGTATCCAGTGGAATTCTTGTCTGGTCGTGCCATATCGTCGAGCGTGTGCTAAAGCATCGTGCCGGATCGTCGATTGTATGCTAAAGGGTCGTGCCGTATCGTCGAATGTGTGTAAAGTGTTGTGCCGTATCGTCGAGTATGTGCTAAAGTATCGTGCCGGATCGTCGAGTGTGTGATAAAGTATCGTGCCATATCGTCTAGCGTGGACTAAAGTGTTGTGCGTATCTTTATTAGAAAGAACTAAACTGAACTGTTGTGCCATATTACCACTACATCGTGGAACTACCTGTTATTAGAAAAGTACCCCAGCAAAGAAAGTATAAGGTAAGGTGTTTTGATCATATCTTTCTGCTGACATCTCGAACCAAAATTTGTTGTTGTATAATTAATAGCAATTTAAGTAAATTGTCTATATCATTTATGTGTTTTATCAATACTCCCTACCTATAAAGTGTTAATAACCATATTGGCTATTGTTTTAAGGAAAGGTCATAACTTGAGCTAGTATTGATTGTCTATAATTTTTTTTTTACTAATTGTGGTAATAGTAGTTGGAAGGAATAATTAAATTTACTTAAAGTTAAATTATTGTTAAAGTAATATTTAAATGAAGCAACATTTTTTAAGTTTGAAGAGTGTATAATAACATTTGCTTAGGATTTTAATTGGCCAATAATAGTGAAAAAAAAAAGGCCCAAAAGAGAGCCACAGTGAAAAAAAAAGGCTCAAAAGAGAGCCATAGTGAGGAAAAATAAAAGTGAAGATTTTCAGTATATTTGTTTTAAGTGTAAGAACCAGTATTGAGTTCGGAAATAGTTTAGTGAGGATAATTGTAGAAATTTATATATGCATGTTTTACAATTTTTCTTTATGTGAATTTTTTTGATTGACATCAATACCTCTATTCAATTTCAACGTATCAGTATTATTATATAAATTTTATGTTGTTATCTAAGTGTATAAGTTGAAATCTGTATTGCATAGTAAGCAAATCGAATTATTGTTTTACCTTTTTGTTTTATTGGAAGTAAATGGTGTGATATCAATGGTTGAGAAAAATTAGAGTATTCAGTAATTTAATTAGAAATGAAATGTATTGATTATCTGAAGGGTATTATTTAGTATAATAAGTGGAGAAATATCTGTACTAAGTTAGAAAATTAGGAAATATTAATTTGGTAGGTTTAAATATTATTGTAGGGTGGTTATAACAATCGGTGAAGGTATGGCTTTCTTATTGAAACTAAAAAAGGTTGATCTTCAGGTGATAGCTGAAGAATTGGAAGTTGAATTCGCGGAAGATGATACCAGAATTCAGCTTAAGAAAAAGATAATGGACAGTGATGAGTATGACGAGGGGGTTATTAAGGAATTATCTGACGCTATTGTTTCAGAACGATTAGAACAAGAAAAATTAGAACGCGAAAGGTTAGAAAAACAGGAAAGGTTAGAGCGTGAAGAAAAACAGGAAAAATTAGAGCGCGAAAAGTTAGAAAAACAGGAAAAATTAGAGCGCGAAAAGTTAGAAAAACAGGAAAAATTAGAGCGCGAAAGGTTAGAAAAACAGGAAAAGTTAGAGCGCGAAGAAAAACACGAAAGGTTAGAAAGAGAAGAGAGGATAGAACATGAATTAGAAATGGAGAGACTAAGGGTTCAAGGTTAGGCAAATAATTGTAATGTTTCTAGGGAATCTAATAATGAAAGTAATATAGAAAAAATGATCAAAAGCGTAAAAACTCTATCTATCAAAGTACCGGAAGGGACTGATCGATGGAATCTATTTTTCAACAGTTTAGAAAGGGCATTCAAAACTAAAAATGTACCGGAAAAACAGCAGGCCGAAATTCTGCTAAATATGTTAGGAGATAAGGCGGATAATTTGTTAATTTATACCACTACGGAACAAATGGAGAATTATGAGGAGTTAAAGGAGTTAGTTCAAAGGGAACATGAGCCGACACCGAAGGCATGTTTGGAAAATTTTAAGAAGGCTAGGAGAAACCAGAACGAAACTCATGTATTATTTGTATCGCGTTTAATAGCGACATGGGAAAATTATTGTAAGATTAGAGGTGCTGACTCTTATGAAAAGGTCAACCAGTTAATAGTTACGGATAAATTAGTAAGTACGTTAGAGGAGGATACCGCGTCATATATTGGGTTAACTCATCAAGGTAAATGGTTAGAAACTTCTAAAATTGCTAAAGAATGTGACAATTATTTTGACGCTAAACATAAGTCTTACGCCGTTACGTATAAAAGATTTAAAGGTAAAGATAGGCACGTAAACAATGAAAAAATGAGACCGAGGGAGGATAGCAAAGTTAGTAATAATTGAAGGCAAAATGGGAGTAATGAGACGAATTCTTTTTCGGATAGGAAAATAGATTTTAAGAAGCCTAGCGATGCTTCAGCGCCTAAATGCTTTAAATGTGGTTTGAGAGGTCTTTACCAACGTTTTTGTAATAAAGTGGGTAATGAGGGAAATAATGGTAATAAAGGGCGAGATCCGAAGGCGGGTGTGCATAAGATTGTGGTAAAAGAAAGCAAAGAGTTACCTAATGAAGCAATTGTGGCGAGAATATCGGCAAAGGCCGAACAGAGAACTAACGTTATTGGTGAGAAATTAAATAAACTCGAGAAAATTGAAGTTAGTGTAAATGGGCAAAAAGCTAAGGGATTGGTTGATTCTGGATGTGAAAATAGTGTTGTTCATAAAGATTTGGTACCGGAAGAGAAATTAAAAGGAGCGGGTAGTATTTATTTACAAGGGTTATTCGGTGAAGCAGTTAAATCGCCGTTGGTTAAACTACCGTTAGCGCGTTAGCTATTCCGCAATTCGGACAAACTAATATAATTCATCAGGAAGTACTTTGCGCAGTGACTGATAATATTAATGAGCAAGTGATTTTACATCCCGAAGTGATTAATGAGTTGTCAGGTGTCAACCGCGAGGAGCCATTGCTAGAGGCCCAAGAATTAGAAAGTTCGGAAATTATTATTGATAATTCGAGTGAAAAGGAAGATATGAGTAACGATAATTGTAATGTTTACGCAATAGAAGCGAAATCAGAAAATGTACAAACTCAGAATACGGAGAAAACGTAAGTGGAGAAAGGTAATAAAACTATTGTTAGCAATTCCGATATGTTTAAGGAATCCCAATTAGATTGTAAAGAGTTAGAAAAAGCTTGGGAATTAGCTAAAATGGATAAGGGGGATTATTATATTGTAAATGGCTTATTATATCAGAAAGAGAAATTGTTAGGCGAGACTATAGCGCAATTAGTAGTGCCCAAAATAAGGCGAGATGAAATCCTAAAATTAGCGCATAGTTCGGTATTTGGAGGGCATCATGCAGCCAAGAAAACTTTACAGAGAATCAGGTATTCATTTTATTGGGAGGGGATGGCGAAAGAAACTAAACAATTTTGTGAGTTATGTTTAGAGTGCCAATTGACTAGAGGGGTTAAAGTAAATGATAGAGCTCCTATTTCCCCAGTGTCGCGGCCGGAACTTCCATTTCAGGTAGTTAATGTTGATTTAATTGGGCCTATTGATCTTAAAAGTTCCCAAGGGCATCGGTATATACTAACCTTAATTGATCAACATACCAGGTGGGCGGATGCGATCCCTTTAAAAAGTTTAACTGCTAAAACCGCGTGTGATGCGTTACTTCAAATATTTATGAGGACGGGAATTCCGAATATAATTGCTTGTGATAATGGAACCAATTTCACCGCCGACTTAACGAAAGAATTTGAGAAAATGTTAGGTGCTAGTCCAAGATTTTCGACCCCACAGTATCCAAAGTCTAACGGGCATGTGGAACGATTTAATCAGACCCTTAAACGTATGTTACATCATACTATTAGAGAAGAAGGAAAAAGGTGGCATGGACAAATACCATTTGTATTATGGGCGTATAGGGAAGTCCCAAATTCTACGACGGGAATCGCACCTTTCCAATTATTATATGGTAGAGCGCCGGAGGGTCCTTTATCGATTCTCAAGTCATCCTGGGCAGGAGAAAATAAGGGGGCGCAGTTAGATACTACGCCGATTCATGAGTATCTGAATAAACTTAGAGGACGTTTAGAAAGAGCCGCAAATGAGGCAAAATTATCGTCTGAAGTGCAACAAAATAGGATGGCGTATCATTATAATTTAAGGTCAAAGGAAAAAACTTTTGAAGTAGGTGATAAGGTAATACTGTTAATCCCCGATCCAACTAATAAACTATATTCTATGTGGCAAGGGCCGGCAACCATAGTCGAAAAACGAAACCAGCATTCGTTTATAGTTGAGTTAGCTGACGGGAGTAGGAAGCATGTGCACCAAAATAAAATACGAGAATTTATTGCTAAATGTAATATAGTTAATATTGTTTTCGAGGGTGATGAGGAATTTGGAGAAGTTGGGGAAATTCCTATTTTGAACCGGGATCAGGAAGTAGAACGAGATATAGAGAGGTTCGAAATAAAAGGGTTATCTAACAATCAAGTTAAAGATTTAAAGTCGATTTTGAGGGAGAATAAAGAGGTGTTTATGGGTCCTGTACGACCCGCGGATGTAGGAGAACACCGTATTGATCTTAAACTGGGGGTGGAAAGGAAAAAGCCAAAGTTATATAGT
This sequence comes from Maratus speculifer, assembly GCA_964019185.1. Taxonomy (NCBI): domain Eukaryota; kingdom Metazoa; phylum Arthropoda; class Arachnida; order Araneae; family Salticidae; genus Maratus; species Maratus speculifer. The sequence continues at coordinate 289,918,801 of OZ025296.1, forward strand.
GTACCAGTAGCTTACAAAGAGGAAGTAGATAGACAGATTCAGGAGTTATTAGAATTAAATCTAATCGAAGTGTCAAATGCTGAAATTAGTCATCCAATTGTTTGTGTGGCGAAAAAAGACGCAACTGTTAGACTTTGTATAGACTATAGAGCATTAAATTCGGTAACTCAGGTGCCAACCTTTCCGATGAAAGATTCTCAGGAAATCATATATACCGCAGGAGCGGCTAAGTATTTATCATCGATTGATTTATTGAGAGGTTATTGGCAGATTAAAATGGCGGAGGAGTGTAAACATTTGACAGCTTTTACAACGCATAACGGAACTTATCAGTGGCGTACAATGCCTTTTGGATTATCAGGGGCGGCTGCAAAGTTTCAGAAAGATATGAATGAGGTTCTTCAAGGTCATCGGAGGTATGCGGAAGCATATATTGATGATGTCATCATTTTCTCCGACAACTGGGAAAAACATTGTGAGCATGTTAGTGCTGTCATTGAAGAACTTAAAAGCAGAAATTTTACGATTAGGCTAGACAAATGTAAATTTGGAGAGAAATTAACTAAGTTTTTAGGTCATGTAATTGGGGGTGGAACGCATGCACCTGATGAGGAAAAAATAGGAGCAATAAGGGATCTAAAGAGACCAAAAACTAAAAAGGAAGTTAGATCTGTTTTGGGATTAATGGGATTTTACCGATCTTATATTCCAAATTATGCCGAAATTGCTATACCTTTAACCGAATTGACTAAAGGGAAGGTTAAAAATACTGTATCATGGGATGAAAGGGCAGAAAAAGCATTTAATACTCTTAAAGATGAGTTATGTAAAGTGACGAGTTTGGCTACACCTATCGTAGGCCGGGAATATCAGCTCCACGCAGATGCTTCCGACCTGGCAGTAGGATGTTGCCTTTCTCAAAAAGATGAAAAGGGTCAGTATAAACCGATAGCTTTTGCCAGTCAGAAATTGTCAGGGGCTCAGCGTGCTTGGCCGAGTATTGAGAAAGAGGCTTGGAGTGTTCTCTTTGGGTTGCGAAAGTTTGAAAATTGGACCTATGGATCTCAAATTGAGATCATCACGGATCATAATCCATTAAAATTTCTCACTGAAACAACCCCAAGGTCCCCCAAACTCACTAGATGGGCTCTTGCCTTGCAACGCTGGAACCTGAGTATTTCTCATCGTCCAGAAGCTCAACATTTAAATGCTGACACAATTTCCAGACTACATAGAAAGAGCTGGGAAGAACAACCAGTTGTTAGCCCATCAGCATCAACGACCCAGTAGTGGACAACCTTAAAGGGATGTCGTCACACATTTAATTTTTTTTTCTGTGGGTGTGTAAATATTTTTTAATTTTTTTGTTTATAATATTGTATTAACATGTGTATTGTTTAGGTAATAATAATATTAGTAAAGGTTCAGTAGAGATGTCAGTAGATAGTGTTCAGACACCTGGAAATACCTATGTAATAAGCATAATGAAGAAATCTGTAAAGAGACTATTGAACTCTTCTGCGATGTTACTATATGTTGGGGAAAATTAGCCCCTAAAAGGCATATTTTCCGCTAAGGTGGGGGGTTTCAGGATCTGATAGCACCTGTGCTAAAGAATGTAATGTCTACTCTTTCTCTATTTGAATATCTTTTATTGTATGGTTGTGTACAGAATTTCCAAGGTGACATTCCTTCTTTGTGGAAAGGGGAATTGCCAGATAATCCTTTACAGGTGAGGTGTTAAAGAAAAGAGATAGCTGAGAGGCATGTCCGCCTGTCAGTGAAGTATGCGGATGGTGAGCAGATTAGTAGCATGCCACTAAGCAAGAAAAGAATGGAATATGTGTCCAATGAGGAGGCTCCAAAGGGGTTTATGTGGGGGAAAGCAGTGATTTGGAGAGGGCAAGTTTGCCTCAGCTCATTGATTCGGTACGTAGGTTTCGGACCTAGAGGTTGCTCTGTGTGGAAGAGCGTAAAGTGTGTGTTTTCTGGTGCGCAAAGGACACAGACGTCCTGGTGTTTAGTGCTCTGGGCTAAGAAGTGCAGGCCCAGTATACTTGTGTTGGGAGACTCAAGGTTGAGCTCCAAAAAAGTGAATTTAACGTGTATTGAGTGTGAGGTGGAAAGTGTAATTGGAATAGTACACAACCAATCTTTACGGTATCTAATTTAATGTTGAACCGGATCACCTATATCCGAGTTGTAGTTGCATATATTTGTAAATAGCGTATTTTGTGTGTACATATATTCTTAATAAACTGATAATTCAGTTACTAGCGTAAGTCTTCATTTATACCAATCTCACAGTGGGTGACCGATATCACCTAGTAATATCGGTGGTGGCAGCTATATCTACCACGGACATTTTTCAAAGTTGTGTGGACTGAGGGGAACGTCCGACAGATTCATTTTGCGTTTTATTCCCTTAATATGTCTGTCATAAGCGCGTCTTGCTACAGAAGAAGTTTCATGAATATAGTTATAGGGAAATTTCTTTATTACGCTATATATCCTTTTGCGACCATATAAGACGAGATTGTGGGAGGTAAAATAACCCAATTCTCATCCCATGTCTTCATGTTTAAGAATTTTGTGTTTTTATATACGTTTTTAATGCATGTTTCTTTTGCCTATTCCTGCAAAACTTACTTTTACCGAGCTGTGTCATTTTTCTTGTGGTTGAACGATATTTTAAAACCTGTTACAAAATTTTCATCATGAATGATTTTAGACGCCTAAAAACCAAAACAATACTTTCAAACTTACGTTATCTGACGCTTATTTATAAAATATTGCCTAACTATCGTGTATGTACAAATGACTGATTAAAAAAAAAAAAAAAAAAAAAAAAAAAAAAAAAAAAAAAAACTTAAAATGATATTTTTTGCAAATTATATTTACTTGAGAAAATAAGAATTTCAAATTACCTAACATTCATAAGGATCAATTATACCAGAAAATAACATTTTAATAAATAATGTGACGTTTATCATCCTAATGTGAGGCTATTATTTAATTGAATGGTACTATTTAATTACATTTTAAATATTACAATTCAAGTCTCGGAGCAGTCACTTTTTCAGCCCTCATTAATTTTATAAAATTAATTTTATGACAAATTATTACCACAATTAACGGGAAAAAATGAAATTTTTTGTAAAGAAACAGTGGTGGTAAAAGTTTTCATTTAATCTCTATAAAATCAGATATCTCTGAGGCCTATAATATCTCTACGTGTCTCATATCTTTTCCACATCTATCGCAGAAGAAATACACTTTTAATAATGCCCATTTCATAATTCGAATTAACTTTTTTTTTAAGCATTTTATACCCAACAAATACCGTACTAATAAACAGCAAGTACGCACATTTTCTAAAAATTATAATAATTTTGGTCTTTCTATCCTTGTAATATTGAATGAAAGGTTCAATTAATTCTTGTTGCCGTATGCTGGTATACGCACTTGGGTTCAATCGCATACCACAAAAATTTCATAAGTCAATCTTACATGAAATTTAACATTTATAATAAAATTATAAATATCAGATATAAAAAAGAAAACTTAATTATTACTTTTAAAATACTGAACTGTATTTTAAGAAAAGCAATAATATCTATCGTAATTTATATAGTAAGGTTTATAACGGCTAATTTTATACACGGAATATGGGCCCGGGGGAGAGGGTGACTGTTGGAGACTTTCTCAGCGAACTTAGCCCGTATCTATGCAAGGAAATCCAAGGTTTGAAGAAAACTACAGAAAACTCCAAACGATTGGGTTGATGAGCGCGACTGGGTTCGAATTCAGAACCGCTCATCTATTAGCTTCGATTGCAGAACAGCTAGGTCACTAGTGAGGCAATCGTATTTCATGGTTGGAAAAATACATCCAGACTCATTAAAAAAAAATTTCAGACATTAAATCGAAAAACTGTTTCATTCAACCAAACCCATACTTTAAATATTGAAAAAACTAGTGTGAACCAAAAAGGGCAAAATATTCTCTTAATAAAATCATAAACTAGACAATGTGCAAATTCTTTCAAAAAAATTTGTCCTTTTTTAAAATCAATTACTAAGAATTACTTGTTACCACGTTCAAAACAGCGACGTGCAGAGAAAGCTTCTTTATCTAGCTTTTGCTTATGAAGTTATAGCACATGTTCTTTGTGCCTGATGAAGAAACACAAAGTTCATCCGAAAGTCTTATCACTATTTTTATGTCGTTATTAAGACGTTATTTTGCCTTTAAACCCATACTCTCAAAAAACTTTCCAATATTTCTGTAATGTGGAACTACCAAAAGTTTATATGAATAAAAATCCAAACGAGCATCCCTTTATTAATTTGAATAAAACATCCATTAGCAATTGATATCAAATCAGTCATTCATCATGTGTATTTGATAACAAATAAAAGTGCCGAATATTTGAATGTTATCTTCTGAATCTCTCCATTGGGTTCTCCCACATCCTCTTCGACATCTCCTTTGTATTCTAAACACTCTACAAACATCATTAGAAATAATGACAGAACCATTAAGAAAAATAAATGATAAAATGAATAGACCACACATTGTGTGCTGGGGTTCTTTAAGTAAGTTTTCTTCGATCAAAATCAATGTAAAACATTTAACAGTAACGCAAGTCTACCATGTCATAGGGGCTTTAATGAAAGTCAACCGCATTTTGAGACACGGATGACTGACATTTTATAACCACAATTGAGATTAATTTACTTCAAGTCTGTGACCTTCCCGTCAAATTTCCGTTTTGATTGATAGGATCATAAAATTGAGAGGAAGGGCGTTTGAAATTGATTTTAATGGTTACATATGATATCAGTAGATATCAACGATCAATGAATTATAATGAATGAATATCAATGATAAAAATCATTATTTCCGATAGGGAAGACACCATGTGACTGAATGCAAACAACAAATAAAAAAATAAGAGAAGGATTCAAAGATTAATTTTCATATAAACTGAAAATTTTAAATTATCAAGAATTAATAAAACATTTATGAGAATAATTACTTTTGACTGATTATTTCATTATCTTCATTTACATTAATTTCTGACTGTCGCTACCTTGCGAAAATGGCTACAGAATCAGAAGTCATTTCTTTCAATTAAGAACCGGAACAATATGTACAATAATGGGATAAAAAAAATACCAATATTAACTTTGCAACTAAATATAATAGAAAATAATTTTTGCTGCCAAACAATTCAAAATAAAGCCTATTTTTAAATGATGTATGTAAAATTTGCTTAAGGATCTTCCTACAAATCAAAACTAGATCAATTTTTTTCAATGACTACACCCGATTTTGACAACATATTATAAATCTTTAGTTCAAACTATGCCTACAAAATTTAAAATCATATTGATGATAAGATTTTTGAATTATAAATATTCAAAAATTAGAACTTCTAACGTTAAATTACATTTTCATATTGGTATTAAAATCTCCTGAAATTATAATTCTAATGTGATATTTTTGTATGCTTATAATAGAAAAAACCAAAACATAATACATTAAATTTGTAATTAAAAAAAATTATAAGATGAATTATGAGTTGTGAAATTAATATTAAAAAAATTTATGATTTGCAACCTACAACCTTTTTGATAGATTTATATCTATTATGATGCTTTATGCCAATTCTCAATTTTAAAAAAATCAAATGTTTTTTAAATTATAATTTAAAAATGGTTTAAGAGGTCGTCTATGATGTGCACAGAAGCACAATTTTAAAAATATATCTTTACTCATTTTATGGAAACATTTGGGCTGGCAATAGTCGAAACCTATTAAGCGAATTAAAAGCTCATATTAGCAATAAATAATCCATTAAAACAAGTGATGTCATAAGAATTCTGTACCATTTCAATAATCGTGTACCGAACTTCAGTTTGGATACAGTCCTTAAAATGTGTTCGCTAATTTCTCTAAAAGTAACAGTACGAATTTCATGAAAGCTTCTATTTAGGCTATTATATATTTGAGATAATTTATAATAACGTGTATTTTAAACATTATAGTCAGTAATCAACAATTTTATCAATATTTACATGCTTAAAAATATCACTTTTATGAATGACATAAATGGGGTGATAAATAAATGCCCCTACACTTTGGTACAAACAATTTTTTTTTTTAATTTTCAGCATTAAAATTAGCTTTTTTTTTTTTTTTTTTTTTTTTTCATCTAAAAGATAATTACTTATTTAACATCTCACCCAACCCTCTTGGAAATGCTAACTTTCCCATATAATCAAATGGTTGGCAGTGATCATTTTAATTGTGTTTTACCCATTTAAGGATGTATTCGAAAAAACGCTTTTCCATCTTCAACAGCTCGAAATTTTCCGATACAATTTCAGACACATTTTTAAAAGTAGAAACATGAAACTTGGTGAGGGGCTTTTTGAAGGGACGTATAAAGTGCCGTGTGATGTCTAGATCCACTTTCAATTCATTAGAATTTGATTTATAAACAATTATCTTCTCAGTAGGACCCTTTTCTTCGTTCCCAGATCTTCCACTTCGGAAAAATCGGTTCAAAATGCCGTTTTTGATTGCTTTTTTTGCGATATTTTCTGGATTTATCAAAGAATCGACGGTCACGGCACCTTGTGCACTTTCTAAATAAAACAATTTGCCAGTTTGATGCATATGAGAGAAAAAATTAATTTAAAAATAAATAGAAAAATAAGCAGTTTGTATCGAAATACACCCTTAAAGAACACAGGTATAGAAATGTAAAATTTTAGGTATTTAATCCTTTTAGTACCAACATTTAAAAAAATGAAATAAAATTTATGAAGTTTTCATGTATATAATAATGCTTCCAATAAGCTGAAAAGCATTTAATAAAAAGCTCTTGACAACTGTTTTTTTTTTTTTTTTTTTTTTTTTTTTTGAGAGAGAGAGAGAGAACGGAAATACGATTTAAAGTAATTCTATAACAAAATTATAATTACTTATAACTATCCCGATAAGTTTAAATTAAAGTTTCTAATTTTCTTTAAAAAATAATAAATATAAGCTACATTTGATATTAAATTACATAAGAATTATACAATTATACTAATTATTGATTGCATGAGAGCACCCATTTTGATTCAAAATATTTCGGATGAAGCTTTTCTTTAAAAATATTTTCTCATACATTGGTTTGATTTCTAAATATTTGTTCTTGTAAAAGGAATTTTTTTTTTTTTTTTTTTTTTTTTTTTTTTTCACAGATAAAATTCACAAAATAATTTTTAATTAAATTAAACGCATTAAAAAAATTCTGAAAAGTATGTCCTTAACTAAAGAAATCACTACCAAAAGTGTTAACAAAATAAAAATGAACTAAACTAAAAATAAAATATATCCGAGTAAATTAATATAGTTTAATTCTTCAAAATTCTTAAGGCAATAATAAATTGTAGCAATTTCAAGATATTTCAAGAAAAACTTTTAATTAAAAAAAAGATCAATTTAATAACATGAAGTACTTAAACTATATGACAACAAACAGTTAATAAATAAAAAAATCTGCAGGAGAAAAAAAAAATGACTGCAACCGTAAACAAATGATCTCACATTAACTTCAACCATGTGGACATTATATTTAGATTGTCAGTATGTTCTTTGTAAGCAAGACCTTATTTTAAAAAACATTTATAAACACTGTTTAGTTTTACCTTTTAAATCCATAAAGAATAATCATTTTGCTTAGCTTATGTTTCTATCGTTGCCATCTGTTTGCTCATTTAACCGTAATTCGAAAGTTTAAAGGGATGATTAAATATAGCAAGAATTTAAAATGGCATCATCTGCTAACGTAACCTATTCATTATCATAACATGATGAGGACTGTGATTTTCCTCAATATGTGTCTGGCTTCCAAATTTTGTGTTTAATAGTAAATTTATACCCTTTTGAAAGAATGATAATGATTAAAAGAGTGCCGAAACCAAAAGAAATGTATAATTAAACTTCATTTGGTACTTCATAAACCCATATTAAATGTAATAATATTCCCTTCTTTTTTCAATGTAGATTAAAGCATTTTAACTTTTTATTTCCATTGTCTGTTTTGGCCTTAGTTCCTTTATGGACTCATGTGTAGTTGTTGGGAAACTTTTCATCTTCTCCATTTCCCCTCTCAATTTAAAACCTGATTTACCACAATCAGTAATTTTTAGAGAAATGAATACACGCAATTTATACATAAAGATTAAACAAACTATAGTATAAAAAATGAGATAACTGCTGAAGCTAAAAATTACATTAATTTTGAATACAATATGAATATAAAAATGAGAAGTAATCGGAATATATGTCATTAGAAAGACTAAATAAAATATCAGATTACTACAAAATGCGATCAGGAGGAAAATCAAATAAGTTCAAAAGCGCAAAGAAACTCATTTCAACGAAAGAAAATGTGGAAATGTATCCTATAGAAAGGGTAAGAGAAAAATAAACCATAAGTCAAAACTCCTGAAAATGAATGCCATAAACTTTGTATCGAATATGGAGATGAAAAATAAAACAAAATGAAATAAAAAAGGAAAAATAATTTCAATTTAACAAAAGAAGATATAACAGAGGCTGGGGGGAGGTGCAAAAATAAACTGTCCATTTCTAGAACTAGTCAGATTTGGCAATCTAGAAACTTTCTTCTATTTCGTACATGTTAATTCTTACTGAAAAATGCTGCATATAGCAGCGCCACCACTTAGGTGCGTTACATCAAAATCTAGTGAACAACAACTTATATCAACTTTTAATTGAATCTGAAGTTTGATGAAAATCCGTGCATTAGTTTCTGAAATAGAGTTATTGCGGAAATTTCGAAAAAAGATCAATTTTTATCTCGTATTAAATAAATATGAAGTTTGAAGAAAATCCATGCATTTACTTCTTGAGACACAGTTATCGTAAAAAATGCAACATAACAACACCACCTGTAAAGCTATTTACACCAAAAACTAAAAAATACTACACTATACTCCAAGGACTAACTGAATTTGAAATTTAATGAAAATTCGTGCATTAGTTCTTGAGATAGAGCTATTGCGATAATCATAAATAATGCAGAACAGCAGCACCACCTTTTGAACTATTTGCACCAAACAATAATCAGTACCAAATTATATCAAGGACTAACTGAATACAAAGTTTTATGAAAATCCGTGCATTAGGTATTTAGATAGACCTATTGTGAAAATAGTGAATAATGCAGCATAGCGGCACCGCCTTTGGAACGATGTTCACCATAAACTAATTGTTAGAGTTATTTGTAATTTATCTTTGAAATGTGGCATCACATAAGTGTAACTATAGAAACGCAAATCGTCTGTGTTTTTTGTTATTTGTTGTTTTGATTTGCTAAGAGTAAGCAACGCTTTCGCTATGTCTTAAAATAAAGGATGACAGTCTACTAAAGCATGTCAGTTTATTAATTAAGTTAATACGCATCGCCGCATCAAACTTCTGGTTACGTCGAGCCAAAGTCTATATATTTTTTCTTCACTTCGAAAAGAAAAGTTCGAAAATAATGAACTGTTTTCATCATTGAATTTTATTAGAACATTATTCCGCAAGCTGGACTGGTGAAAAAAAGAAAGAAAGAAAATCGTCTGCCGCAGCAATCAAGGTAATGAATAATTTATTATTCCTTTTGCTGTTAATATAAGTTTTTGAACATGGAAAATATTGATAAATTAAAAAAGAATCGTGCAACATTACGCACTTCAATTACGAAATTAATTAGTAAATTAGAAGGATTAATAAAAGATAAAAATACTGATATTGATAGTTATTTAGAAATTTCGGAACAATTAAATGACAGAGAACAAACTCTAAAAAACCTAAATAAAGAAATAGAATCTGGTATTAATTTAGAAAAAGAATATGAAATTGACATTAGTGCTAGCGAAGAATACCAGGAAAAAATTATAAAGGCCAAATTTCAAATTAAAAAGCAACTTAAACATTTAGAACAAAGTAAAGTTTCCAATGAAATTCAACCAAATTCTACTCAAATAAACAACGCGATAAATATTAAATTACCCGATATATCTCTTCCAAAATTCTCCGGAAAACCAGACGAATGGGGTCTATTTAAATTACAATTTAACAACTTAATAACTTCAAATGAGCAACTATCAGATGCGCAAAAGTTGCATTATTTATCAGCGGCATTAATAAGTGATGCAAGAGCTTTGATTAGCACAGAAGACACTTTTTCATCTTTATTTCAAGCATTAAAAGACAGATACGAAAATAATAGAATAGTAACAGAAATACACATCAATTCACTCTTAAACGCAGATAAACTTACACAGCCTTCCGCTAAAGATCTTCGAAATCTAGTCGATAATGTAAAAAAAAGCATTCGCGCCTTGAAGATTTTGAATTATAATAGAAATAATCTTTCAGATGTTTTAATATTGAACATCATTCTCCAAAAGTTAGATAGAGATACTCGAAAAAATTATGAAATGACGATAAGTTCAAAAGAAGTTCCGAAGTTAGATGAATTACTTTTATTTTTAGATAAACGATCTCAATATTTGGAAAATATTCATACAGTCATGTCTGTTAAACCTTTCAGTAAGGATCAGAAACAGGGTTGGCAAAAACCCGGGTTTTTGTACAAAACCCCAACCCACCCGGGTTTTTGTGGGTTTTTGTGGGCATTTCTGGGTTTTTCTGGGTATTTGTGGGTTTTCCCGCGTTTTTGTGGATTTTAATTATTTTTTGTATATTTATATAATATGTGTGTACTCATTTAAAAATATACTATTAATTACATTTTTTATTGCATCTGATCAATTTATTACTAATTAATATTTTTTTCAGTTAATAAATTTATGACTGACTAATTATGACCAATTAACTGATATTATAAAATAATTTTAAAAGCAATGATTAATGTTAATATATATTAATATTATTAATACTATTATTAATTATTATTAATACTATTAATAGTATTAATATAATTAACTTAATACTATTTTAAGTGACAAAGGTGAGTTTTTATCACTTTTAAATACATTTTAGTCACCACAATGAATAATTTTCTTTTTGTAGTAAGTATAATAATTAAAGTTGCTATAATAATTAGTAATTATAATAATTAAACTAACTGGTTATGCCTGCTAACAGGGCCGATCATTTTATAAGTAAATCTCGAAAAAAGTCTTTAATTTATATGTAAATCTCGAATCAAATAAACCTCGAACTGGATCCCCGCTGCCTATGGCACCACATAATAAATTTGATGGAATTAGAAAAATTGAAATAATACACAGAAATTATGCTGAAATGCTAAACGAGCATTTTTTGCTAATATAATGGATGCAAAGTTTAGAGAGGAAAGGCTTAATTTAACGAAAGAAGAAGAAACTTATGCATGGATAATTCAGTATCATTCAGAGTGGTTACCTGCAACATCGGAATTTAAAATTAAAGACATAGGCTGTTTTTCTAAATCATTTTTCTCAGAAGGTATTATGACACAATTTTCAGCTTCAAAATTATGAGAAATTCTTAAAGGAAAAGTACAGAAAAACAAGTTACATTCTGATTTTTGTAGTTTTTCCAATCTTTGCATTATATTTCATCTAGCTCTGTTTCCATCAAGAGGATTTCACTTACATTTGGATTCATATGGTCTAAATTGCAGAGCAGATTAGGCTGTGATCAGTGTGAAAAACTAGTTAAAATTTATAAATATTACCATAAAAATCAAAATGAATATGATTTTGATTGGTAAACTATAAAAAAGGTCATTTATAATGATTTTAAATACATTGTGAAAAGTATTTGAAATATATTTTTATAAAATAAATAAATAAATTGAAAAAAAAAATTCTGAAATAGACTACAACCAGATTATCACAAATACAACTGTTTTTGTTATTTCGATAAAAGAAACCACCTTGGTTTTGGGCTTGAAAGGTAATGTTGTATTTCTAAATACTACAGGGGGGATTTGCAGATTTATTATTTATTTATTTATTTATTTATTTATTTATTTGGCAAAAACTCACTTTTAATAAAAACCCAGGTGGGTTTTTGTTGGCGGACCCACCCAGAAAAACCCAGTTGGGTTTTTCTGGGCTGGACCCACTTTGACAACCCTGATCAGAAACGTTCATTTAATTCTAAGTCATTGACTTTGTTAGCAGAAAATCCACACATTTGTTCAATGTGTAAAGGCAATCACATTTTAATGAGATGTTCCCAATTTTTAAATTTACCTGCAAAAAAAAGGTTTAATATTGTTAAAATGAAAAAATTATGCTTCAACTGTTTATCATCAGTTCATAACATTAGCCAGTGCAAAAGTTCAAGTACGTGCAGAAAATGCAACAAACGTCACCACACACTGATCCACCTGGAACGCGGTGAGGAAAATATTGATACTAATCAGACAATAGCAATTCAAGATGAAAATACTATTAGTAGTAATCTATCACCAACCGCAAACGCATTTACTCCTCATAGTTACACAAATAATCCGATGTATGTTACCGCTTTGGGTGAAAATAAACATTCATTTGATAACACGCATTCAACTATTAACAATACTGTAATGAGTATGACATCTTCTTCTAGTAAACAAGTACTGCTTTCAACTGCGATAATATATGTACAAAATGCTAGACGAGAATTAGTTCCTCTTAGAGCATTGTTAGATTCAGAATCGCAAAATAACTTTATAACGAAGGAATGTTCTGAGTTATTGTTCTTGAAAGGAAGGAAAATAAACGCATCAGTTTCAGGGCTAAATGGTTCAGTTATGAATATAAAGGAAAGTATTATAACAACCATAGCAAATAAAAACAGGAGTTTTAATGAAACATTGCAATTTTTTGTTGTTCCTAAAATTACGCGCATAACACCAGCTACATATCTAAACATCATGCCTATTAAGCATTTACAAACCTTTCAGTTAGCTGATCCACAATTTGATAAACCAGGTCCAATACATGTTTTATTATCAAACGAAGTATTTTTTAAATTAATCGGACAAAATAAAATAAATATGCAAAATTTGGTTTTTCAAGAAACTGTTTTTGGCTATGTTGCCAGTTGTTCTACGTCTATTCCGCAACAAAATTTTAATAATTATTGTGGTCTTGTTCGATCTGTGGATGATTTATCCAACGCTATGCAAAAATTTTGGGAAATTGAAGCGGTTCATGATAAAAACCCAATAAAAAATAAAGAAGAGCAGTATTGTGAGGAACATTTCTTGCGTACACATACTAGAAGAGATAGAAGAGATGATGAAGAAGTAATTGTGGAAAATTCTGAAATGGGTAGTTTGCTGTTGCAAACAAATCGTGAAAAGAAAATTGCTCAATCTATAGACCGAAATGGAAAAAGTCTCTATTCATTTGAATCAAATAACAAGAAAACTATCGATAAGTTTCAAAATATGAACGTGAATAGTTCATTACCACAAACAAATCCTGAAGCGGAAATCATATTATCTTTAGAACGAAATGAACAGAATATTTATTCCTTTGTTTTAAATGAAAAGAAAACTATCCAGTATCAAAATACAAATATGGACAGATCATTGTTGATAGCAAATCGTTTAACGGAAAATAAATCACCTTTAAGAAGTAATGAAGCAAGTACTTTTTCACATACATTAAATGAAAAGAAAATTGACCATAAGTATCTGAATTCAAATTCCGGTGAAATACAAAGAGAAGCACCAGTTCAACATCAGGTTGATGATAATAAAATGTTTATTGACGGTAAAGTTGAGCCTTTTGATAATTATACAGTGGGTGATGCAAGTAAACAACATGAATTGCATAATCTTCTCAATACAAACATCCTACAAGCAGCAGTTGTATCGAAGATTGATTCTGGAAAGAATACTGAAATTATCACGCCTAAGAAAATGATCGCTCATGGAGAAAAAATTCAACATATTCAAACCAACGATTTTCAAAATAAAGGCAATATTAGTAAAAAATCTCCAGTATGCATTCAAGCCAACAAAATTTCGCATTCGCCTGTGATATCTTCTCCGAAAAATTCTCAACCTGAATTCAAAGTACCGACTCCTCCGAATCCAAAAACACCATCACCAATGGATTCGAATCTCAAGACACCCTTAACAAGACAGTTGCAAAATTCTGGGGAGCCACAGGTTGATATAGAAGGTTCAAATTCTGCTCTTTTCAAAGCTGATTCTGCTTCTCCAGGATTTGCCTATACTACTCAATTAATGTACCCAATGAATGCTGTAAATACCATCAAACACCCAGCAGACCTTGTGTTTCGAGGACTATCCTTTGACAAATTAATTGATTATGAACTTTGGTGGCATGGCCCTCTCTTCTTGAGAGAAAGAGACAGTGAATCCAAACACAGCATTGATTTAGAACAAGTGAAAAACAATATAGACTTTTCATCAGAATTAAAATTGAAAAACAGTACAGCATTATTAAGTTTAAATTCTAGTGAATTTGTAAATGAAATTTTAAGTATCAGCAATAATTACACTAAAATATTACGTGTTTTAAGTTATATTTTCAGGTTCTTAGATAACACAAGAAAATTAGATGAAAAAAGAAAGGGACACGTAAGTATGGAAGAATTATCACGAGCAGAAATATTTTTAATTCGGGAAATCCAAAAACTTGAATTTAAGGCAGAATATACTGCATTGTTAGAAGGTAAGCAAATTTCTAAGAAAAGTAAATTGCGATTGTTAAACCCCTTTTTAGATGCAGATAAGGTGCTAAGAGTAGGAGGGCGTTTAGATAATGCAGACCTAAGGTTTGCTCAAAAACATCAATATATTCTGCCAGCTAAGGGTAAATTGTGTAGCCTAATTGCAATTTACTATCATAAAAAATATCTTCATATAGGTGCACAAGCATTGTTATGCCACTTGAGGCAAAAATACTGGCCTCTACGGGGAAGAAATTTAGCTAGAAAAATAACGCATGAATGTGTAACTTGTAGTAAAAGCAACCCCATAACTATACAACAAATCATGGGTTCCCTACCCAGAGAGAGAGTACGTCCTAGCGCACCATTTAATTACGTGGGAACAGATTTTGGTGGCCCCTTTTTCATAAAATATAAGGGACAGAGAAAGGGAATTCTTAATAAAGTGTATTTGGCAATCTTTGTTTGCTTTGTAACTAAAGCAGTGCATCTCGAACTAGTGTCAGAATTGACTACAGATGCATTCATTGCCACCTTAAAAAGGTTCATTGCTAGGCGCGGAAGGTGCGCAGTAATCTTTTCAGATAATGCAAAAAATTTTGTTGGTGCTAACGCCGAGTTACAGAGACTCCATAATTTACTAAGACATCCTGAGAAGAAGTTAGCGAGTTATTTGTCAGAAGAGAATATTATTTGGAAATTTATTCCACCCAGAGCACCTAATTTTGGCGGGTTGTGGGAGGCAGGAATAAAATCGGTAAAATATCATCTGAAGCGAACGGTAGGTAATGCAAGGCTAACATTCGAAGAGTTATTAACTGTAATTGCTCAAATAGAGTCTATATTAAATTCACGGCCAATCACTCCATTGTCTTCAGACGTGAATGACTTGGAGGCCTAAAAACCAGGCCATTTCTTAATCGGAAGGCCTATGACAGCCATCGTTGAACCAGAATTAATTAATGTTAACAAAAATAGACTATCTAGATGGCATAGAATTTCAAAATACATTCAAGTGATATGGAATCGTTGGAATAAAGAATATTTAAACACGCTCCAACAACGCTCCAAGTGGCAATTTGAAAAAAATAATGTTAGCATAGGAACCCTAGTGTTGATAAAGGAAGATGACCTCCCTACAAATAAATACTTATTAGGACGAATTATAAATATTTTCCCAGGTGCAGATGGTAAAATTAGGGTTATAGAAGTAAAAACCGCTAGGGGAATACTTAAAAGAAGTATTTCAAAAATTGCGTTATTGCCACAACAAGTCTCGGAAAATTAATTACGAAATGTAAAAAAAAAAAAAAGTTTTGTTATGTATTTTTATTTTTAGTTTTCCTATTATTGTATGTTCATAATTGTATTTTTCATTGTTAAAAGAAAATTGTTGTATTGTATCATATTACTTAGGCATTTGTAATGTTAATATTTTGTACTGTATAATTTATTGAAGTTGACCCTTCAATGTCGGGGGGGTATGTTAGAGTTATTTGTAATTTATCTTTGAAATGTGGCATCACATAAGTGTAACTATAGAAACGCAAATCGTCTGTGTTTTTTGTTAGTTGTTGTTTTGATTTGCTAAGAGTAAGCAACGCTTTCGCTATGTCTTAAAATAAAGGATGACAGTCTACTAAAGCATGTCAGTTTATTAATTAAGTTAATACGCATCGCCGCATCAAACTCTAATCAACTCTAGTTTATATCAAGGTCTAACTGAATATTAACTTGTCTGAAAATATGTGCATTAGCTCTTGAGATAGAGTGCCCACAAAATTTTTGTCACATGCTTTCTCGCAGAGTGACAAAGAGAGTAACAAGCAGAGTGAAGGACAGACATTTTCTGGAAACCATCAAATTGGGTTCATGACCTTCTAAAATGTACAAATTTATTGAAAACCGGAAGTTGAAATTTTTAACGAATACAGTACTTTCTTCTTGTAACGACATGAGAAAGCAAAAATACTAGGAATAACTAATACTTACATAAGTAGAAAGTGTACAAAACAATGTTTCAAAATTTAATAATTCATAAAGAAAAAAAATGGAAATGCAGCTTATAATCACAAAAAAAAAAAAAAAAAAAAAAAAAAAAAAAAAAAAAATCATAGTAAACCATAAAGAAAACAAGATAGGAATGAACGTGGCTTTAATCTTTAAAGTAAGAAATATATCGACATTATTGCTAGAATTCAAAGTCTAATCTAGTTTCAAGCAGAAAAAATGTAGAAGGATGCAAGATGCAACTACCTAACAAGAAATAGGAGAGGCAAGGATTTAGCAACTATAGAAAAATAATTTAAATTATAACTTACCAAAGTTCAAAGCGAGTTTTGAACAAAACAGAAAAAAAAATTAAAATACGTGGCCGAAGTTGATACAAATTTAAAGAGAAGCAAAAAGATCAGATATTGCTGAAATAGGAAGTGGTAATCAATTTTTAAAAAAAGCTGCAGAATCAACAGAGCCTTAAGGCTGTTCTTAAAACAAAAAAGAAGTTTATGGTATAAGTTTCAATTTATTTTTGTTCGAAAATGCATAAAAGTAGCAAATGTTATTGTTCAGAAACTATATCTAATCGCATTTGTTTTTCCGCTTTTTTTTTTTTTCCAAACACAATGGATTTTTCAGGAAATAGTTTCAAATTGGGCGTTTTGAACCAAATTTTTGCGCAGAAGAAAAATCACCCAAACTGAGGTGAAAAATGAGTTTGTTACAAGATCAAATTCTCTTGTAACTTAATAGGTAATTTATTGATCAAAAAATAGAAAATTTAGTTCGATTCTAAATCGCGTCAATAGTCAAGCTTTTCAATTTGATATCTTTAAGTTAAAAAAAAAAAGTTAATGTGTTAAAAAGTTTTGCGCTTGTTGAAAAGAGCAATTAAGAATACCCTTAGCCCTTTATCTACCGACGGTACTTATAAGTACCTTTAAAAAAACTTATTATAAAATTCTTTTAATATGTCAGTTAGTTGTAATACTGTTTAGAATGAGTTACCGATACATTACTTTATCTTGTTCCAAAAGCATTATTGGTTACACGAAAACAAAATATTTTTAAAAGGCTGATTTCTTTTGCCTTTGCATCTTTTCAGCTTTCTTGGCGCTGAGGGAGGGGGAGGAGGATTTTTTTATTGCGAAAATATTTTTATATGTATATTGTGAGAACATCATATCTGTGCATTTTATAATTCTACATTACTAAAAAAATAATTAAAAATAAAAGATTTGAGTGGGGTTATAAAAATTGCACAAAATCCCTGTAAATTCAAATTTAATTAATTCTTCTAAATCGTTCAATCTTTCCAAAATCCTTCAAATACAGTAAAACCTCTAAATAACGGACAGCTCGGGAGCGCTGAAACTGTCCGCTATTCGGAGGTGTCCGCTATTGGAAAAACCTCGGCGATTCAAAAATTGATAAGAAATGCATATGTTTCTTCATTTGACTAATATATGTCCTAAATATGCGACTGTAAAAATATACCACCGTCTATTATATAATGAATCAGAAATTAACTTTTGTATATTTTAATTATTTGACTTTTGTATTTTTTTAATTAATTTTTGTATATTTAACCTCTGAATAACGGACATTCCGAATAGCGGACACTATTTTGACAATGAAGGAACAATGTGAAACAAAAGTGAAAAGAAAAGTAAAAAATCTCTAAATTTGTCGCGACAATGTGTCACAAATTTTCTGATCACAGATAAATTTAGGGGTAGGCTTAGATAAAATCCCCTTACCGTGCCCTGTATTGAATTCAGGGGAAGAGTTGAGAGAGAATGCCCCATCCAGAACATTGGAATGCCTCCTCTCTCGCCGAAAATTTGAGATTTTATGCTTTTAAGAAGCGGCAAAATATAGTGAGAGTTATAAAAAAAATTTTATTAGAAAAAAAAAAAAAAAGATGATTCAAAAGGATAAAGACTACTGATTTCATATATTGACTAGAACTTGACACTAAAAAGCAAATTACATGTAATCGCAAGCAATAGCAAAAGGTGTGCACAATTTTACTTCAGTTTTACTACTTAAAAAAGTTAATTTCTGATTCATTATATAATAGACGGTGGTATATTTTTACAGTCACATATTTAGGACATATATTAGTCAAATGAAGAAACATATGCATTTCTTATCAATTTTTGAATCGCCGAGGTTTTCCCAATAGCGGACACCTCCGAATAGCGGACAGTTTCAGCGCTCCCGAGCTGTCCGTTATTTAGTGGTTTTACTGTACATGTAATTTGCTTTTTAGTGTCAAGTTCTAGTCAATATATGAAATCAGTAGTCTTTATCCTTTTGAATCATCTTTTTTTTTTTTTTTTTTTTTTTTTTTTTTTCTAATAAAATTTTTTTTATAACTCTCACTATATTTTGCCGCTTCTTAAAAGCATAAAATCTCAAATTTTCGGCGAGAGAGGAGGCATTCCAATGTTCTGGATGGGGCATTCTCTCCCAACTCATCCCCTGAATTCAATACAGGGCACGGTAAGGGGATTTTATCTAAGCCTACCCCTAAATTTATCTGTGATCAGAAAATTTGTGACACATTGTCGCGACAAATTTAGAGATTTTTTACTTTTCTTTTCACTTTTGTTTCACATTGTTCCTTCATTGTCAAAATTAGTGTCCGCTATTCGGAATGTCCTTTATTCAGAGGTTAAATATACAAAAATTTAGGTTTTGGGAGTGGGGATTGGAAAACTGTCCGTTAAATAGAGGTGTCCGCTATTCGGGAGTGTCCGTTATGGAGGTATTATTGTATTTATTAAATGACTATGTAAATCTTTTAATTTAGCTTAAACAATTTGAGTAAAGTACTTTAGAATGTAAAATTTTCATGAATTCAAGGTGCATTTCGCCAGCCCCCCCACCAACTCAAATTTTTTCGACAATAATACCAGTCGTTTATACCTCGTTTGTACCCGTTTGTACCAGCAATCTTTTCGTTTGTACCTCATTTGTACTAGAGTAATAAAGAGTTTTTAGTGGGGGGGCTGGAGAAACGGCCAGCCCCCCCACCTCAACATTTAAAAAAATGAATAGTGCCAATCGTTTATACCTCGTTTGTACCCGTTTGTACCAGCAATTTTTTCGTTTGTACCTCATTTGTACTAGAGTAATAAAGAGTTTTTAGTGGGGGGGCTGGAGAAATGCCAGCCCCCCACCTCAACATTTAAAAAAATGAATAGTGCCAATCGTTTATACCTCGTTTGTACCCGTTTGTACCAGCAATTTTTTCGTTTGTACCTCATTTGTACTAGAGTAATAAAGAGTTTTTAGTGGGGGGCCTGGAGAAATGCCAGCCCCCCACCTCAGCATTTAAAAAAATGAATAGTGCCAATCGTTTATACCTCGTTTGTACCAGCAATTTTTTCGTTTGTACCTCATTTGTACTAGAGTAATAAAGAGTTTTTAGTGGGGGGGGGGGGCTGGAGAAATGCCAGCCCCCCCCACCTCAGCATTTAAAAAAATGATTAGTGCCAATCGTTTATACTTCGTTTGTACCAGCAATTTTTTCGTTTGTACCTCATTTGTACTAGAGTAATAAAGAGTTTTTAGTGGGGGGCTGGAGAAATGCCAGCCCCCCCCCCACCTCAGCATTTAAAAAAATGAATAGTGCCAATCGTTTATACCTCGTTTGTACCCGTTTGTACCAGCAATTTTTTCGTTTGTACCTCATTTGTACTAGGGTAATAAAGAGTTTTTAGGGGGGGCTGGAGAAATGCCAGCCCCCCCACCTCAACATTTAAAAAAATGAATAGTGCCAATCGTTTATACCTCGTTTGTACCCGTTTGTACCAGCAATTTTTTCGTTTGTACCTCATTTGTACTATAGTAATAAAGAGTTTTTAGTGGGGGGGGGCTGGAGAAATGCCAGCCCCCCCACCTCAACATTTAAAAAAATGAATAGTGCCAATCGTTTATACCTCGTTTGTACCCGTTTGTACCAGCAATTTTTTCGTTTGTACCTCATTTGTACTAGAGTAATAAAGAGTTTTTAGTGGGGGGCTGGAGAAATGCCAGCCCCCCCCCCACCTCAGCATTTAAAAAAATGAATAGTGCCAATCGTTTATACCTCGTTTGTACCAGCAATTTTTTCGTTTGTACCTCATTTGTACCAGAGTAATAAAGAGTTTTTAGGGGGGGCTGGAGAAATGCCAGCCCCCCCACCTCAACATTTAAAAAAATGAATAGTGCCAATCGTTTATACCTCGTTTGTACCCGTTTGTACCAGCAATTTTTTCGTTTGTACCTCATTTGTACTATAGTAATAAAGAGTTTTTAGTGGGGGGGGCTGGAGAAATGCCAGCCCCCCCACCTCAGCATTTAAAAAAATGAATAGTGCCAATCGTTTATACCTCGTTTGTACCAGCAATTTTTTCGTTTGTACCTCATTTGTACTAGAGTAATAAAGAGTTTTTAGTGGGGGGGGGCTGGAGAAATGCCAGCCCCCCCACCTCAACATTTAAAAAAATGAATAGTGCCAATCGTTTATACCTCGTTTGTACCAGCAACTTTTTCGTTTGTACCTCATTTGTACTATAGTAATAAAGAGTTTTTAGTGGGGGGGCTGGAGAAATGCCAGCCCCCCCACCTCAACATTTAAAAAAATGAATAGTGCCAATCGTTTATACCTCGTTTGTACCCGTTTGTACCAGCAATTTTTTCGTTTGTACCTCATTTGTACTAGAGTAATAAAGAGTTTTATAGGAGGGGCTGGAGAAACGACCCCCCCTCTTCGCCTCAATATTAAAAAAAATGAACAGTGCCAATCGTCTATATTTTGTTTGTGCCCGTTTGTACCAACAATTTTTTCGTTTGTACCTCATTTGTACTAGATTAATAAAAAGTTTTTAGTGGAGGTGCTGTAGAAACTGTCCTTGCCCCTAAATATTTAATAATATGCATAAACTCTTATCGTTTATATCTCGTTTGTACGATATACAGTTTTTAAAACATTGAGGTAGAAGCTGGTCCTTTTCCCCACGCAAAGTGAAAAACTTTTATTACTCTATGTAAAAATGAAGTATAAATAGTTGGCACTATCCGTGCCAATTATAACAACAGTTAATATTGTATGCATGCTTTTTAAATACTGATTTCTTTTTAATCATTCTAGTACAGCTTAAAACCAAACGAAAAGATTGTTAATATAAATGGATACAAAGGAGGTGAAACGATTGGAGCCATTTATTTTTTTAAATATTGAGAGAGGGATTTTCACCGTCTCTCCATCTCCCACAAAAAGCCATTTATTACTCTTGAGCAAATGAGGTACAAACAAGATATAAATAATTAACACTACCTTTTTTTTTAATTATTTTTTCTATTTTTATAAGAAAAAATATCGTTTTCGGGAAAATTTTCGAATTCCGGTTTTCGACGGATTTAAAAGCTCTAGGAGTCAGAAATTCCAAAAACCAACAGTGAGTCTATTTGTCTGCATGTGACATAAATTTTGTGAGCACTCTATTTTAAGAACTAATGCATGGAATTTATAAAAAATATAGATTTAGTTAGTCTGATATAAATTGGTGCTGATTAGATTTTGGTGTAAATCACACAACAGGTAATGCTGCTATGCTGCCTTTTGTGAGATTACCGTAATAACTATATCCAGAATGTCATCAGACTTTAGATTAAGTTAGTCCTTGACATGAATTGATGTTTTTTACGTTTTTGTGTAAACCGCTCGATAGGTGGCGCTGCTATACAGCATTATTTGAAAATTTCTGCAATCGCTCAATCTTCAGGTATAATGCACAAATTTTCATGAATTTGGTTAGTCCGTGACATGAGTTGACATTTTCTATATTTTGGTGTAAATTGGTTAATAGGTGGCGTTTCTATGCTGTATTTTTTTTAAGAATTCCTCAATAGCTCTATTTCAAGAACTGATTCACAGATTTCCATCAAACTTCAGATTCGATAAGTCCTTGACAGGAATTTATGCTGTTTATATTTTGTTGTAAATAGCTCTTCAGTTGGCGCTGCTATACAGCATTTGTTACGATATTTGTAACAACTCTCAAGAACTAATGCACGAATTTCTATCCAAATTCAGATTCAGTTAATCGTTGACATGAATTGGTTTTGTATACATCTTGGTGTGAATCGCCTAACAAGTAACGCTGCTATGCTGCATTTTGTCGGATTTACACGATTTTAGCGATGTTCATAACTCAAGAACTAATGCATGGAACTTCATATCATTAAAATTCTCTTGATGGGCATATGTTACAATTTAATTTTGGCACTGTAATGGAAAATTTCGAAAATTTAACATGTATGAGATGGAAGAAAGTTTTGGGATTGCTATTAGCGACCAGTTTTGAAAAGGATACTTCCCATTTCTCCAGCCCTTTTCCCCAATTTTTTTTCTAAATTCCTAATTTTTTTTTTTTTCCATTAATTTTTTTTTTCAATATTCTACTAAAGCTGACGTACAAACAAAAAGACTGTTGGTACAAATGAATACAAAGGAGGTATAAGCGATTTCGTTATTTATTATTTCAAATATTGAGACAGGGGTCTGGAGTTTCTCCATCATCACACAAAAAACCGCTTATTACACTGGTAAAAATAAGGTATAAAAGGGTTATAAAAGACTGGGGCTATCTATAGCTTTTTTTTCCTATTTTAATATTGAAATGTGCGCTTCCAGTGTCCTCAACTTACTAAAAACTTTTATTATTCTAGTACAGATGAGATAGAAATGAAATCACTGTTGTTACAAACGAGTACAATTAAGATATAAACGATTGCAGCAATTTATTTTGTAAAATTCTAAAATTGGAGCTTCCCGTTTCTCCAGCTTCCCCTACCCCCACCTTATTAGTTCTTTATTATTGTAGTAATGTTGATGTACTAACTAAAAGAATGAAGTATATAAACGATAGGCTGTACTATTTTTTTAATATTGAGGTGAGTGCTAGTCGATTGACCGGACCCCCCCCCCCTTTCCTCTAAAAAAATTATTATTCTAGTACAAATGAGGTATACATGAAAATATTGAATGCACAAACGGGCACTAATGAGGTAAAAACCATTTGCGCTATTCAGTTTTTTAAATATTAAGGCAGGAGGTTGGCCGTTTCTACAGCCCCCCAAATACAAACTGTTTATTACTCTAGGACAAATAAGGTACAAACGGAAAGATGGATGGTACAAACGGGTACAAATGAGATATAAACGATTGACACTGTTCATATTTTTAAATTTTAAAATGGGTGTTTCTCAGCCCCTCCGCCCAATAAAAACTCTTTAATATTCTAATACAAATGAGATACAAACGAAAAGATTGTTGGTACAAACAGGTACAAATGAAGTATAAACGATTGCCACTGTTCATTTTTTAAAATATTGAGGTGGAGGATTGACCGTTTCTCCAGCTCCCCCACTAAAAACCATTTATTATTCTAGTACAAATGATGTACAAACGAAAAGATTTTTGGGTAAAACTATTACAAACGACGTATAAACGTTTGGCACTGTTCATTTTTGAAAATATTAAGGTGGGAGGCTGGCTGTTTTTCCTGTCCCCCATTAAGAACTCTTTATTACTCTAGTACAAATGAGGTACAAACGAAAATATTGTTGGTACAAAAGGGTAAAAACGAGGTATAAACGATTGGTACTATTCATTTTTTTTAAATGTTGAGGTGGGGGGCTGGCCGTTTCTCCAGCCCCCCCGCCCCCCACAAAAAACTCTTTATTAATCCAGTACAAATCAGGTACAAACGAAAAAATTGCTAGTACAAACGAGTATAAACGAGGTATAAACGATTGGCACTATTCATTTTTTAAAATGTTAAAGTAGGGGGGGGGGCTGGCATTTCTCCAGCCCCTCCCCCACAAAAAACTCTTTATTACTCTAGTACAAATGAGGTACAAACGAAAAGATTGCTGGTACAAACGGGTACAAACGAGGTATAAACGATTGGCACTATTCATTTTTTTAAATGTTGAGGTGGGGGGGCTGGCATTTCTCCAGCCCCCCCACTAAAAACTCTTTATTACTCTAGTACAAATGAGGTACAAACGAAAAAATTGCTGGTACAAACGGGTACAAACGAGGTATAAACGATTGGCACTATTCATTTTTTTAAATGTTGAGGTGGGGGGGGGCTGGCATTTCTACAGCCCCCCACTAAAAACTCTTTATTACTCTAGTACAAATGAGGTACAAACGAAAAAATTGCTGGTACAAACGGGTACAAACGAGGTATAAACGATTGGCACTATTCATTTTTTTAAATGTTGAGGTGGGGGGGCTGGCCGTTTCTCCAGCCCCCCCACTAAAAACTCTTTATTACTCTAGTACAAATGAGGTACAAACGAAAAGATTGCTGGTACAAACGGGTACAAACGAGGTATAAACGACTGGTATTATTGTCGAAAAAATTTCAGTTGGTGGGGGGGCTGGCGAAATGCACCTATGAATTCATACGGCGGTAGAACAAAAGCAGTTAAACTAAATAATTTCCAAAATTTTGGAGCGGAGACTCTTATTGGACTTTCTTTTTTTACTACGAACAATGTTGCTTTGTTTTATACTCGGCGCAATTAAATTTCGATATCAGTGTACATTGTGCTGGTCAGGCAGTCATTTGACTAAAAAAATCAATATTTTTTGCGGCATTCAATAGCAAGCAATATCCCTATTTTAAAATTTAAATTTAAAAACAATAAAGTTACATCTATAAGAAGGGACTTCACTTCAATGAACTGTATAATTTAAGAAGCATGCATCAAAACATTATCTTGATAACAGAAATTACTACATTCTTAGTTGCACTTTCTGTCTTCTTCAAACAAACCAAACTATATTTTACTGCATCCTATTCTATAAGACAATTCATTTCCTGTTGACCCGACACACGTGCTGCAAACGTCATCATCTGCCAATATGATTTGTGGAATATTGCTCTTGAATTTGTCTATTTTTCGGAAAAAGGGAGGGGGGGGGGGGGTAAAGAGAAGAGGTAAATGCGACAACTTCACGACATCGTCATTTTCTATCAACGAAATGTTTTCATTCCATTGTTTAAGTCAACGGTCCACGAAACCGTTTGTCTCGCCATCGTCAGCCATGAGTAAAAGATGGTAATTTCGAGAATTGTGTTTCCATAAATAGAAATATGTCCAATTATCACATTTGGGAGCAATATCAGAACTCGTGTTAAGAAGAGGAAAGAGTTTATATTCTTTATCGCCCGTGTTCTTTCTTTTCTTTCTCTGCTTGTTTTGTTTTCTGAATATACTTGGAAAAAGCCTGATTGCGATGTTATTTTCCGTGATTTTGCTATTATCTCTAATCCAGGACTTGAATTTTTATTTCTCTGGGAATAAACATAAAGCAGTGCTGACCATTATTTTTAAACCATCATAAAATATTTTTGAAGGTCAATGTTCGTTTAAAAATTATTCAGAACTCATTCTGAATATAAACAATTTTTTTTCTTTGGTTTTTTTTAACATAGTCTTAAAATATTTATCTGTGCTTTTTAATCCCAAAAAATCCTTAGCCAATCCTTATAGTGGTATTATATAAATTTTCACTATTCAACTTTAGTTTTTGATTTAAACACTGCTTAACCCTTTATCTACTAACGGTACTTATAAGTACAATTAAAATTACTTATTATAAAATTCTTTTAATACGTCAATAAATTGTAATACTGTATAGAATTAGTTACCGATACCTTACTTTATTTTATTCCAAAAGCATTATTGGTTATATAAAACAAAAATATTTTTAAAAAGAGGTTTCCTTTTGCCTTTCACTGTAAAAAATATCCGTCAATATACAGAATGTATTCCGTAAAATTTTGCGGAATTGTTTCATTTTTCTAGAAACACGGTACAATTTCCGTAAATTGACATTATGCGATTAAATTTTACGGAATATGTTTTCTATTGCTTTCAAAACAGCAGTTATTCCATAAAATGATGTTCAGAAGTAAGGGGCTGTGCATATACACTATATTGCCATTGATTATGGGACACTTGCGATTTTAGACATTTTACTAAATATCTAGAAAAATACATGAGGAATCATCTCGAAACTCTTAGTTTATAAATATAATAGTACAAGTCATACATTTCCGCGAAGATTTTTTCCCGAAACTCCATAGGGGACCGTCAACAAATTAAAAAAGAATGAATACCTTTTGAATAACCCTGTCAAAACTAATGTAGCAAAAGCGCTCAAACTCTAGATTATGATTGAATGCCTTATTGTAATACACTGTGTTCATTTTTATGCAAATAGCATGCATACTCGCAGAGTAATTAAGGTTTTTATAAAAATGGCCCCAAATTTTTCTAAGTTTTTCCCTTATAATTTTCAGAGTTCTTAATATAAAATAATATTTTTTTAAGAAAATATGACAAACAACATTGCACACAGACCCTGTAATCAGAATTAAAAAATAATAAAAATTGTATGAAAAATGAGTAGGTTTACTAAATAATGTTTTACTGCGCATGCGTTAAAGATATCAAAATTTCATTTGCATATTATGTTAGCTAAATGTATAGAGCAACTTTTGTAAAAGTCTCAAAATTATAGCTTGAAAATTCTGAAAGTAATCGTCTATAGAAAAAAGACAAAATCCGTTGTTTCCAAAATGAAGCAAAAAAATGAGGGATTTTATCCAAAAGTAGTCGTAACATCCCGTATTGTGTATTCTATATTGACACTAATCAATGAATATATGGATACAACCCCTCTTGTTTTTGCTTCATTTTGAGAATAACGGATTTTCAACTTATTCAATTGACGATTATTTTCAGAATTTTCAAGTTATGATTTTGTGACTTTCACAAAAGTTGCTCTATACATTTAGCTAACATAATATGCAAATGAAATTTTGATATCGTTGACGCATGCGCAGTAAAAAATTATTTAGTAAACCAACTCATTTTGTATACAATTTTCATTATTTTTTAATTCTGATTACAGGGTACTGTGTGCAATGTTGTTTGTCATATTTTCAAAAAAAAATATTATTTTATATTAAGAACTCTGAAAATTATAAGGAAAAAACTTGGAAAAATTTGGGACCATTTTTACAAAAACCTTAATTACTCTGCGAGTATGCATGCTATTTACATAAAAATGAACACAGTGTATTACAATAAGGCATTCAATCATAATCTAGAGTTTGAGCGCTTTTGCTACATTAGTTTTGACAGGGTTATTCAAAAGATATTCATTCTTTTTTAATTTGTTGACGGTCCCCTATGGAGTTTCGGTGAAAAATCTTCACGGAGATGTATGACGTATACTATTATATTTATACACTAAGAGTTTCGAGATGATTCCTCATGTATTTTTTTAGATATTTAGTAAAATGTCTAAAATCGCAAGTGTCCCATAATCAATGGCAATATAGTGTATAACGTTATCATATTAGGGACGAGAAGGAATTGGCACATGATATCGTAAGATATCGTTAGGGGGAGGAGGGTTGTATTTTGATATCGATATCATTTTTGACCCAATCAAAATTGTCTCTTTTTATTTATAACATGGTCTTTGGTTCAAAATAGTATATTACCTTTTCTTAGACTATTATCTATTTTTATGAAAATACAAATTTAATATTAAAATCCCTAAATTATTATAAAATTATTAAATTCTAAAATATGGTAAACCCCTATATTTGACACTAATATTCATCTTCATAATATGTATGCATATATAATCACTGTTCAAGAAACCATACGTAAAGCATATTTGGAATGAATCTTGTGTTTACTAATAAATAAAAGATAAAGAGAATTCAACATTGTTTGTTGATAAAAATTTCTATTGACCCCCTCTCGCTTACCTTTCATCAGTCCGGGGGGAGGGGGCAAGTTCAACAAGACTTTATTACTGATGAATGCATTGTGCAATAAAGAGAAATTATAAATTACTTTTATATAATAATTATTTTTTTTTTTAATTTTATTTCAATAAAGTGATATTTTATTGACTTCTCTTAATTTAAATCTACAAAGTATGCGAAAAATAAATTTAGTCAGTTTTGTATATTACTCCAAACAAAAGAACAAAATTCTAATATATATATATATATAGATATATATACACACATTGATAACGATGTTGCGTACTATCGCTGCTTCCATGGTTTAATTTAATCGTTTTTACTTTGCGCCTCGCGCAAACGATTTTTTGCTGTTGTTTACATTATGAATTTGCTAGAACTTTTTTGAATGGAACATTTCTTTGAACTGAAAAATGCAGTATGTATTGTATTAAGATATTATAATGATGAAAATATATGATATGTGCACAATAATATTATTGTTTGTAATGTGAAAGTTAATATACGTGTTTTTTATACATCTGTGCGTGAATTTATTCCGAAGACATGAAAATTTATTTACTTAAGATATAGAATTCGCTTGATCTCCCTTGATACATGATAATAGGTAAGATTAATACATTCATGCTGTAGTTAAGATATTTTAATTTTGAAAATGAATACTGACATTTTAAACATCAGTATTAAATAATATTGAAGAATTTTATGAACAGGGATAGATTCAATATTATTTTGGCATCCAACTGCCGGGATATTTTATTATTTAAGAAGTAATATAAGATAATGGAACAAATTAAACGATTACGCACGCCATTAAGAAGTGCTTTTACGCGAATCGCTAATTTACTTGAGAATAAATTAAGTGATGAAAATAAAAATATTGAAGAAATTGAGATTTTATATGCTCAATTAGAAGAAAAATGGGTAAATCTAGAACCAAAAGAAAAAGAAATGTTAGATCTTCTTTTAAACGATAAATCATGTACGCAAGAAAATTATGATACGGAATACGAAAGTTTTAGCATGTATGAGGAAAAATTTATTAAGCTAAAAACGAAAGTTCAAAAATTTTTGAAAGTTTCTGAAACTGGAAATATTACGAAACGGAAGTTTAAACTTCCTAAGATAGAATTTAAATTATTCGGGGGAGATATTAAAGAGTGGTTGGCCTTTTGGGCTCAATTTGAAAAGATACATAACGATTCTGATATCGCGAAGGAAGATAAATATCAGTACTTGTTGCAAGCGACGCTAAAGGGTTCTAGGGCAAGAGAAATTGTCGAGTCGTACCCCGCTACTGGTGATAGTTATGAAAATGTTATTGAATGTTTAAAAGCTCGTTTTGGTCGCACTGATATGTTAATTGAAGTATACATAAGAGAACTACTTGCTTTAATGATGAATAACACAACAGGAAAATGTCCAAGAATTCCTCTTTTTAAATTATACGACAAAATTGAAACGTATTTAAGGTCATTAAAAATGTTAGGTGTTTCAAGCGAACATTATTCTGCAATTCTTTATCCATTGATTGAGTCGTGTTTGCCTGCTGATATATTGAGAATTTGGGAAAGAAATTTAAATTCCATTACCTTGAATTCAAAAGATGAAAGTAAAAATAAATTAGATTCTTTGATGAAATTTTTGCAGCACGAAATCGAAAGCGAAGAAAAAGTCCGTTTGGCTAGAAGTGGGTTTAATCTAGAAAATGTAAACCATAATATTCATACTGCGCCAAGTAGGCGAGGAAGGGATCTTCCAACGGCCACGGAATTACATAATTCATCGAAAATGAAAAGGGAAATGTGTATTTTTTGTAACAAGTCACATTTAAGTACCGAATGTAGATATGCTAATAGTTTATCTCATGAAGATAGAAAACAAATATTGATGAAAAAGGGTGCTTGCTTTAAATGTTTAGAAACAAGAAAACACATATCACGTTTTTGTAGAACGAAAATACCACCCTGTGATTGCGGTAAATTACATTTTAAAATAATGTGTCCAACGAAAAATGATAAGGAAAACCCGATTACAGAAAAGTCAGATATCGAAATTAAAAACGACACTGCTTTATCCAATAAAACAAGTACTCGCCATGTACTTTTACAAACGCTTATTGTCCGACTTAGATGTAATAATAAGATGAAATATATAAGAATATTAATTGACTCAGGTAGCAGTAAATCCTATTTGTCATCTTTTGCACTGGCCGAAATGGGATATGAATGCATAGGGGAAGAAAATTTGACACATAGTTTATTTGGAGGCACAGAAACTGTATCAACACATAAGAAATATTTGATTAGTCTGAGTGACTTCTTTGATAATTATCGCTGTTGTTTCGAAGTGTTAGATCAAGAAAAAATTTGTTCGGACATTCCAAAAATTCCTCGTGGCTCTTTTATGAGTGAAATAAAGAAGCATAAAATTTTTCTATCTGATTTGAATAACCAGGTTGAGTTACTGTATGAATTTTCACCTAACGAAATTCATGGGCTTATAGGAGCTGATATAGCAGGCAAATTGTACACCGGAAAAATAAAACAATTGATTTCTGGATTAGTAGTAATGGAAACACGTCTTGGTTGGACTTTGATGGGAAAAACCGACATTTTTAACACATCAGATAGCACAAACAGCGTCATGTCACTTCATGTAAATGATGCAAAAATTACAGATTTATGGCGGCTAGACACGCTTGGAATTCTCGATCCTGGTGAAAGCGGAAACAGACAAGAAATCGAAAAAGTAACTGAAGAGCATTTCAATAGAAATATAAAAATAGATGCAGAAGGAAGGTATGAAGTATCCCTCCCATGGATTGAAAACCATCCTCCGTTACCAACTGGTCGAAAAATTGCTGAAAGACGATTAAGAAGTTGTGTTGAATCACTAAAGAAAACAAGAACTTTAGAAGAGTATGAAGATATATTAAAAGAATGGATAGAAGAGGGTGTTATTGAAGAAGTTAAGAATACTTGTAATGATGAAAGTGAACACTACTTGCCACATAGAGCTGTGATTAAAGAAAATTCGACCACAAGAGTTAGACCAGTCTTTGATGGTTCAGCAAGACAAAAAGATTCACCTTCAATCAATGACTGTTTAGAAAAAGGTCCCAATATAGTAGAACTCATTCCGACTATATTGAATAAATTTCGACAGAAGAAAATAGGCGTGATTGCGGATATTCGAAGAGCATTTCTGCAAATAAGTTTAAATGAGCGAGATAGACCATTTCTGAAGTTTTTATGGTGGGAGGAAGGCGATCCCGAAAAGTTGAAAATTTTCCAGCATAAAAGAGTTGTTTTCGGTCTTACATGTTCACCTTATTTGCTTGGCGCAACTATCCGATATCATCTGAAGAATGCACCTTCTAGATTTAAAGAAACAGCAGAGAAATTGATGAAGTCCTTTTACTTAGATAACTGCGTCACTAGTGTTGATAATCATGAGCAGCTTGAAAAATTTATTGAAGAATCCAAACTTATTCTCCAGAACGCTAAGTTTGATCTTCGAGGATGGGAATATAATATCCATGAAACAGTAGTAGAAAACTTCCCAGAAGAAAAGATTATTCCAGTTTTGGGACTAATGTGGAATTTAAAAGTTGATACTTTGAAAATAGATTTACAAAAATGTTTTGAAGATTCCACTGTTTTAACAAAAAGAAATATTCTCAGTGCTGTTCATAGAATTTTCGATCCCATTGGCTTCACATGTCCTGTCACCTTGGGTCCAAAGATTCTTCTTCAAGAATGTTGGAAATTGAAAGTTTCGTGGGATGCTGAATTACCTGAATCTATTGCCAAGAAATTTGAAAAATGGCGAAAAGATGTTTCTAAATTAAAGGAAATAGAAATCCCTCGATGTATTATTTCCAATTATGAAGCTACAAAGAATATTTCATTGCACATATTCTGCGATGCAAGCAAGAATGCATATTCTACATGTATATTTTTAAGATGTGCGACTGAAAACACAATATCTTGTCAGCTTGTACAGGCTAGGAGCAGAGTTGCTCCAATGAAAACCATTTCTATTCCTCGATTGGAGCTGCTTTCCTGTAATATCGGAGCTAGACTAGCACAGAGTGTTATAAATGATCTTCAGTTGAAACATATCCCGAAATTTTTCTGGTCCGATTCAGCAAATGCTCTATATTGGATCAAAGGAACTGAAAATTGGGCTCCTTTTGTTTTCAATAGAGTTAAAGAAATCCGATGTTTGACAGAACCTGAAAATTGGTATCACATCCCAGGATCATTAAATGCTGCAGACCTCCCTTCTCGTGGTTGTAATGCAGAAACTTTAGCGAAATCTAAATGGTGGGAGGGCCCAGAATGGTTACGAAGACCAGAACATGAATGGCCAAAATCCAATGTTGTTCCTGATTTCAACGTAGTATATTCAGAAAAGAGAAAAACTGTTATTAGCACTACAAATCATGAAGAATCAACTGAAAAAATTTATAACAGATTTTCATCGTACGACAAATTGATCCGAATTATTGCTTGGATTTATAGATTTTTTACTAACTGTAAAGTGAAACTTGCCAACCGGTTTTCTGGACTCTTAACGCTAGAAGAAATAAACAGAGCTGAAATATCTTTGTTAAAAATAGTACAAAATGAATCATTTTCAGGAATTGAAGATAAACGCTTAAAATCACTTCAATGTTATAAAGAATCGAATGGACTACTTAAAGTTAAGACTCGTATTCTGATGAGAGAAGATAAAAGAAATTTCCGATTTCCAATACTGTTACCCTGCAGTCATCCAGTTGTCGAAATACTTATTCGGACAAGACATCTTAGTTTAAATCATGCTGGCACCCAGATATTAATGAGTAACTTAAGAGAAGATTTTTGGATTTTGAAATGCAGGAAGACTGTTAGAAAGGTAATCAGAAGCTGTGTACGCTGTAAAAGATTCAATTCAAAACCTAAACCAATTATAGAAGCCCCCCTTCCGGAAGATCGTATAAAAGAAGCTGCAGTATTCGAAGTTGTAGGAACTGACTACGCCGGTCCTTTACTTCTTCGAGGCGGTCAAAAAGCTTGGATTGTTATTTTCACATGCGCTGTCTATAGAGCAATACATTTAGAGATAGCCACATCCTTATCTACTGACAACTTTTTGCAAGCTTTTAGAAGATTCATAGCACGAAGAGGTAGACCTGCGATAGTATATTCGGACAACGGAAAAAATTTTACGGGTGCTGAAAATTTGTTGAAACAAATCGATTGGGATGTCATTTCTCAGTACAGCGCAGCTCAGAAAATAATTTGGAAATTTAACCCTCCATCTGCGCCGTGGTGGGGTGGATGGTGGGAGCGTTTGATAGGCATAATAAAAGGGATCCTTCGAAAAGTCTTAGGACGAAGCTCTTTAAATTTAGAAGAAATGCAAACTGTTATTTGCGATACTGAAAGTATTGTTAATCAGCGACCTTTGACCTATGTTTCAGAGGAAATTGATGATTTAACACCACTTACTCCTTCTATGTTTTTACAAGACATCAGAGAATCAGGTATTCCTGATCTTGACTTTTAGGATTCATCGTCTATAAATAAAAGACATGCTTATAGACAACGACTAAAACAAGATTTGCGAAAAAGATTCCGTACTGAATATTTGGGATTTTTGAGACAATCCTCGAAATTTGATAAAAATCCGAGACCTACCCAAATTGGTGATGTTGTTCTAGTGTCCAGCGAGAATGTTAGAAAACTTGAATGGCCGCTTGCCAAAGTTATTGAACTGTATCCTTCCAAAGATGGAAATGTGCGATTAGTGAAGGTTAAAATGAAAGGTGGTGAGTTTCTACGTCCTGTTCTGAGATTGATTCCTCTAGAAATAACTCAAGAAAAAGGTACAGAACTGCATTCTATAGCTCAAAACTCAACATCGTCCGAACAGACTATTCAACCATATAATAAAGAACTCCCTTTAGATCCTGTTCCTTCTAAACCGACGGTAAAGCTGAATGGGAAAAACTGTTATTTAGATCCTTCTGCGAGTAAGCCGATGAACCAGCATTTTGTTAAAGACTGTGTTAGTGACTCTCCTGTAGTGACTGTTCCTGAAAAACGATCTAAATATGGTCGTTTATATAAACTCAAAGTAAAGTTTGAGTTTCATTGAATTCGAAACTCAAAGGTGGGAGTGTGTTGCGTACTATCGCTGCTTCCATGGTTTAATTTAATCGTTTTTACTTTGCGCCTCGCGCAAACGATTTTTTGCTGTTGTTTACATTATGAATTTGCTAGAACTTTTTTGAATGGAACATTTCTTTGAACTGAAAAATGCAGTATGTATTGTATTAAGATATTATAATGATGAAAAGATATGATATGTGCACAATAATATTATTGTTTGTAATGTGAAAGTTAATATACGTGTTTTTTATACATCTGTGCGTGAATTTATTCCGAAGACATGAAAATTTATTTACTTAAGATATAGAATTCGCTTGATCTCCCTTGATACATGATAATAGGTAAGATTAATACATTCATGCTGTAGTTAAGATATTTTAATTTTGAAAATGAATACTGACATTTTAAACATCAGTATTAAATAATATTGAAGAATTTTATGAACAGGGATAGATTCAATAAACGATATTCTTCCCGGGGGGGGGGGGATGATGATAACGTAAGATATTGAAAGTGGCGGAGGGGGCCCAAAATCATCAAAAAGTTGATAACGTTATATTTGAACAGGGTTTCAAGTAATGTTAAATAATATCGCAAATGTTCAGGTGGTGCCATCTGTGAACATTTACACAACTTACTGTAGTATTTTCTTTGTTTTTTTTTTTTTTTTTTTACTTTTCTTTTCTTTTCTTTCTCTTTTCTTTCTCTCTCTCTCTCTCTCTCTCTCTCTCTCTCTCTCTCTCTCTCTCTCTCTCTTTTTTTTTTTTTTTTTAATGAAAGCTAATAATTTTTACGATTTTCCATAAATTAAATCTTTTTCATTCTTCTTGTGTGCTTGAAACAGTTGAAAAGAAAGTGTTACACTTGACTTTTCATTGTGATTTTAAAATAATGTTTGATGCGTTATTACTATTATTATTATTTTAATCTCTCAAATGTGTTTGAATATGAAAAAATTCATATTTAATTTTTATATTATTTAGTGTCCATTCACTTTAACAGATTCTCAAATAAAACTTAATAATCCGAAATTATCCGAAACATAATAATAAAATTATTGTAAAAGAGATGTTTATCAAACTTATAATATTATAAAAAGGAATAAAGGGAAATTTTTTTAATACCATATAGTAACACTTTATTTGAGTTTACAGTAGTCCATCAAACAAATAATGTGAAAGTGTGTGTTTGTGGGAAAAGAATGTTGGTATTTTTGGAAAAAGATGAATATATATATATATATATATATATATATATATATATATATATATATATATATATAAAATAAAATTACAATAAAATTAGAAAAATCTAAAGAAAAAGAAGCAATTATTACATATATTTTTTTTTCATGCATATAATATTTTTAAAGACTAAAATTTTTCTGGTATAAAGCATAAAAATAAAAAGCTAAACATGATAAAATACATTAAAAAATACTTACTTCTTATGCCTTACTTCATAAAAAGACATCCCGAATAAGTAAAAATATTCGGCAACGCGGCCCGTGTACCCCTGGTGTAGTGGATATAGCGCTGGTCTGGAAGAGAAGAGTTCCCTGGTTCGAATCCTGTCTAATGTAGATGTTGTTTCATTACTGTTGTTTGAATTAGTTAGTGATATTGAAATTCGTTAATGTGTATGTTTCTCGTTGCGAAGTAATGTGGTTATTAGTTTTTTTTCCGTCTTTGACCAAAAATATTTAATATCAAAATATGAAAAAAATACGGAAAACTTTTGTGAAAAAACCGAATATTTTTTGAAAATTACGGTAAAATCTATCCGTTAAAAAACGAAAATTGTACTGGCGTCTAGATTACCAGTACTATTTCCGTTTTTTAACGGAATTTTTTTTACACTGTTGTATCTTTTCAGCTTTCTTGTCGTTGAGGGAGGGGGATGGGGGTTTTTCAATTCGAGTATATTTTTATATTTATATCGTAAGAATATCATATTTGTACACTTTATAATTCTACAAAATACTAAGAAAACAATTTGCAAGGAAAGATTGAGTGGGGTTATAAATATTGCACAAAATTCCTGTAAATTCCAATTTAATTAATCCTTCAAAATTCTTCAATCCTTCTAAAAACCTTCAAAAATTTATTAAATGATTACTTAAATCTTTTAATTTAGTTTAAATAATTTACGAAAAATGCTTTAGAATGTAAAATTTCTGTGAATACATATTGTGGCTGATAAAAGGTTAATTAAATTATGTATATATTTATAAAATTTCGATAGACTACAATAAGCCTCTGGAATATTTCACTGAATGGAAACTTAATGTTTTAGATAAATTAAATATTGAACTTTATAGAAATATCGATACCTTTAATTTAAATATTAAACAATTAAATAATGAAATAAAAAACTTACAAAATAAATTTATTACAACATATGTTGATAAATCTCCTAACAACTATGCATTAATTTGTAAACATTATTACTCTATATTATTAAATCAAGCAATAAATACTAGTTCAAATTTCATTAAAACAGATATTGATACTATTATTAAAAATAGGCATATAGCTCAATATTATAAATTACTAAAAATAAAAAATCATAATTATAACTATCCTTATATTGTGGTTATTCCAAAATTCCATAAAATTCCTTTAAAGTTTCGTACTTTAACTATTGGCTGTAATACTTATAACAATAATGCAAGTAAAGAATTATTAACAATACTTACAAAAATGCTAGATATTGCTACAACTAATAATAAATTCTATAGTATAAAAATAGTTTACATCTTATAAATAATATTAAAAATTTACAAAACATTAAGTACATCAAAACATTTGACTTTAATGACTTATTTAATACAATATCACAGATATGTTCAGAATCATTAATTTATTATTCAAGGAATATAGGAATTCTCTTAACATACATGTCTCTTTATCTTATTTCAAATCTTTAACCAAATTTATTCTTTATCATAATTATATATTATTTAATAATACAATATTTAAACAAATAGTCGGTCTTCCACAGGGTGGGATTGTATCATCAATCTTTGCTGATCTCTAATTACATTATTATGAACGAAATACTTTTATTGTTAATTATTTTTTATACAGGTATCTTGATGATATAATAATTTTATATTCTAAAAAGTCATCTAACTATTCTCTACCAATCAAATACCATAAAAATTTAAAATACAGTTATAATGATATGCTTAATAATAAAATTAACTTTCTTGACCTTAATATTACTCTTTCTGATAATAAAATTCTATTTGATATTTATGATAAATGTAATGATTTTCCTTTCAAAGTAAACCTCTTTACTCATTATAATTCTTGCCTTCATAAATCTGTATATATCAATATATTCCTTAATTTTGCCCATAGAATTAAAAATACTTATTCACCTAATTTTAAAATGCATATTTTAAAAACTGTTCAAGAAACTGCTATAAGATATGGTTATCCTTTACATTGGTTAAAAAATGTTATCCGTATAATCGTTTATATAGTATTAACTGTCTATATTCTCCTCAACCAAATATTGCAAACATTAAAATGCTAATTTATGCAGCACCATATGATGTTACTGTTAAGAACTCCTATAATCTTTAATATGAAATAAGTTATTACATGATCTTAAAAATAATTAACACATTGCGTATAAAAAAAATGTTTAAAAAAATTATAAAAAATAAAAATAATGCAAAAACAATAAAAAATACAAAAAATTAAAAAATATGTATAATAGGATGGATAATAGGTTAGATGTTAGATTACAGTGGAGGGCGGTGTTGGCTGGATAATACGCAATGGTTAATTATTAAATATTAAAAAAAACTTAACTTTACACATAGAATTAAAATTTATGTTTACCTAAAATTAATATGCATAACTTAAAAATGATCAAGTTATCGAGATAAGATATGGTTGTCTATTGTATTTGTCTTAAAGAAATTATTTGGAAAATATTAGAATAGAAATTATTCTTGGAAAATGCTTAGCTTTTAAATAATTTATTTTATTCTAATAATATTTCTCAATAATAAATGGCAGCACCATAAGTATATAATTTAATTAATATATTAATCATATAGATGGCAGCACTAAAACATTTTTTTGTGTTTGTACTAGAAGTTGCAGTAACATATTCTAGTTAAATAATTAATACAGTAATATTAATAATTGTTTAAAAATATAATACTTCTAACAGTAGCAATTTTTTTTTTCAAAATGTATTATGAATTTTATAGTATAATGTATGATCTATTAATTTTTATAATTATTGTTACAATTTTAATTTATTATCTATATGACTTATACTGTGACTATAACCTTAACTGTTACAAAGTCACATGTAATTTATATCTACTTGAGATTTACTTGAATTACACATCATGCTAGGATATAGGTATGGTAAATATTTTAGTATATGTATACTTTTTAAGAAATATTATATTATTGTTATTTTGTCATATTGTTATTTTGTCATATTGTTATTTTGTCATATAACTTCCAACCAGTCGGGTGCATTGTGGAACGAATTACTTAGCTTTTAGCACGTCCCATAACAGAAACTGGTTGGTTGCTTTTGTTTTTTCATTAAATTATGCACCCCTGACAAGTAGTTTAATGAAAAAGACTTCTAATGTCCATTTATCCATTTATTTTTTATTATTTTGGTAATCTGCCTTCTATTTCACTTCAAACTTCAACTGTTTTCAATAAGATGATTGTAAAAATA
This sequence comes from Maratus speculifer, assembly GCA_964019185.1. Taxonomy (NCBI): domain Eukaryota; kingdom Metazoa; phylum Arthropoda; class Arachnida; order Araneae; family Salticidae; genus Maratus; species Maratus speculifer. The sequence continues at coordinate 289,958,267 of OZ025296.1, forward strand.
TTGGTTTCATTGGTTTGTTGAATGGTATTGTCTGAATTACTTTGGTTGTATTTATAAAAGTATATATATATAACCATGGAATTTAATAACTTATAGCACATTGGACATTATATATGTATATATATATATATATATATATATATATATATATATATATATATATATATATATATAACCATTAACTGTAAAAGAATATGTTTCAACAAAACATTAAAAAATTAATTTAAAGAAATGTATTTGGAATTTGCTGGACCATAATTGACTCTTCAGACCCCAAACATTATGGAACTACAAATAATGTGTGATTTTATATTCGCATCAGCCATGAAAAAGCAAAATAATACGAATTTGGGGGTTACCAGCACACATAATACCAAAATAAAGTTAATAAAAATGGATAGAATAGATAAATCACATATATCAAAACACAAAAACTACTTCAAAAAAGATGCAGCAAAAATAGCATTTCATGACCACATGCAATTAGTGCTAAAAAGAAAAGAAAAAGAGCCAAGGACACGGCAAAAAATGAACCAAAGAGTCTCATTTTTAAGATGCAAACTTCATGACTGAGACAAACGGGCCGATCTGTTCTTTTATTAGTATTAAATTATGCTACTGTCTTATATAGCAACATAAAAATTACAGCTTGTTATTACATTCCGTTTTCTTATGTTAAAGACCAATTAAAATTCTGTTTTAAAGTTGACTACTGCTTACCCATTGTGTGTAATACAGTCAATTGTTCCACCAGTTTTCTCTGTGTGTCTTAAACGCGACAACAGAGAAATAATTCTTGAGAATGGGAAATAAAACGGACATCATTTTAAGACCTAAGTTCGACGCTCTTGTGGTGTGTTATAATTTGCCTGTTCCTTCCCCCCTCACCCCCCCCCTTCAGCGATCGAACAAGTATCTCAGGAATTCATGTGTATCTCGGTCCGGGGAACTACCGGAATAAGGAAGTTATAAACGTGTATTTCACTGTCTTCCATGAAATTACTTTTGGGAATACGGGCTCTTTTTACAATGTCGGGGATGGGTGGAACGCATGGATCGCATCGATTATTTTGACTGAAATTAGAGGTCTGCACGGGCCGGAATTTCCAGGCCCGGCCCGGCCCGTTGTAAAACTCAAAAGTTTGGCCCGGGACGGCCCGGCCCGTTTAAATTTTTATATTTTAGGCCCGGCCCGTTACAATTTCTACGATTTCTAAAAAATTCAGATTTTTATTATATAACTAAGATTCCTTTAAAGAATACTGCATACATATCTATGGAATGATTTTACAGTATATTTTACAGCAAATACATATTAACAACATTAATGATGACTTAGATTCTTAGGCTTTCTGCGGCTACATATAGACTGGCTATAGGCCAGTCTATATGTAGAAAAATAGTGCAAGCGTGATCTCGGATCGGCATAAGTCAGCTAAAAAAATATTAAAACGGGTTACACATAATGTAATTCTCCAATGCCGATACACTGTGCATTTTTATATTGATGCTGTCAAACTAGTGGCTGGCCACATTTATACTTATTCTCGTCAAAACCATTTTTGTTGAAAATAGCTCATATTTTATCGTTTCTACTTAAATCTTCAGAACGGGCCGGCAGGCCCGAAAATTTTTTTATCAGCCCGGCCCGGCCCGTCTGGCCCGTTCATTTTTTTGCCGGCCCGGCCCTGCCCGTTTATGTTGCTTGTCGGCCCGGCCCGGCCCGTTGAAAAAACTATTCTAAATCTGCCGGCCCGGCCCGTGAGAAAATTCGAAACGATTCCGCCGGGCCGGGTACGGGCCACGGGCCAGGCCCGGGCCCGTGCAGACCTCTAACTGAAATTATATCAGCTTAAAATGTTTTTTTTTTTTGTTTTTGTTTTTTTTTTAATTGGTAACAATTGAAATAATAACGAAAGATCGTGCATCAGACCTAGATTAATCATGTCCTAGCACTTGCTTCAATTTTTCATAGAATGAAATGAGATTTCTAAATGTATATCTTTGAAAAAAAAAAGTAATTTTAAATTTATTTATGATATAAATCAAAAATATAATAAAAAATCACGTGAATCTTTGCTTGAAAGTAATTATTTCTTCGTTTTGTATTTTATTTCAAGCCCTGGTGACGAGTGCGAGTACGTGTACTTGAAAATACTTGCTTTGAAAATGCTTTTAGATGTACAATTTTTAGTATTTTTTATAATTAATAAAATTTCAAACACCTTTTTAATAAATTTTGGCAGAAATAATTTTGCATTTAATTCACGTGTTATAACACATATCTCTGTAAAAAGTAATTTTCAACAATTTCTGACCCTCTCCGATAATTTGTGCTTATTCTTTCGTGCAGTCCTGTATATATCTAAACAATTTATACACACCACAGAATTCAATGAAAATTAGACATAATACACATTGGCGAAACGTTTACTTTTGTATTTTTAAAAGTTTTTTTAGTGTTTTAATTTTTTGTATGTAAATTTTATTTAATTTAAAAAAATGTATTCATTTCTGTCTTAATTTATATTATTCAATCTTTTAATTAATTAGATATAAATTAAAAAATTCGAGCCACATCCGAAGCCGCACTTCGAGCAATTTCCGATCTTAGTTAGTATTGTAATCTAATTATTTTCTGTGTATCTAAAAGAACAATAAATATTTTTGAACTCCATAATCTACTGCCTCTGACAATAAAGTTCGGTGAATAGTCCTGTAGCATCAATGCAGATGAAATACTAACGAAAGTTACCATGCCATCCTTCGAAATAATCATCTCCCATAACTATGCACCGCTGAGATCTGCTATACATGTTCTGGGAAATTCGCAAGAAGTCTTCTTTTGGAATGAAGTTCAAAAGCTTCGTCACGTTTCGTTGGATGCCAGCAATATGGTCAAATCTCTTTCAAAAAGAGTTTGAGTCGTGAAAATAGGAAGAAGTCTGGAGGACTGAGATCTGGCGAGTATGGTGGATGTTCAATTTGCACCATCCCTCATGAATTTCTTTCGGTGTCTTGCAAAGCTTAAAACCAAACTTTAAACTGATCTTTTATTCGTTCATTCTCCTGTTCTCAGTTAAGAACAAACACACTGAACAAGAACTTAGTAAAGCACGTCTTACGCAGACCATAAACGACGCTCAAATGAACAACGGTGGGGGAAGATGGTCTACACTTGCCTCTATGAAGGTGCAGAGTTTTGTTTCCCCAGTGTTGCCAGATCGATCGTTCTGAATTCATTCACCGAACTTTATTGTCAGAGATAGTATATAAAATATATAGTACTAAAAAAAAATTAAAAAAAATAAACGGACGATTTATGGAAATTTTACTGGTAATCGAGGCACCAGTACAATTCTCTGTTTTTTAAAGGATGTAAAATTCCAGAATTTTTTTAAAATGTCCGTAAATTCCAGAAATTTTACCAAAACAAACGGAAATTTCTCTGGAATTTACGAAATTTTTTTCCGTTAAAAAAAACAATGAATTGTACTGGCATGCCGATTACCAGTAGAATCTCCGTACAATCGTCCGTTTTTTTACAGGTGGTTTCATTATTTTTGAAATATCACAACATCATTATAATGCACACAATAAACGACTTTTTCCAATAGGTCATAATATATCTAAAACCATTTTTTTTGTGAGCCCCTAATAGGTGAACTAAAAAGATTACTACTGGCTGGCTACTACACTACGCCCAAGAAAACATATAGGTGTTGTAGTCTATCTCAATGAAGTATAATAATGTCATTATGCTTCAACTATCGCAACGTAAAAAAGTGCACCGCGACCGCAAACGTGTTGTGTTTATATAAACGAACTATTAATGCCACATACTTCAATTTCAATACCGAACATTCGACAATAAATGGCAATAACTTATAAAAATTTCATGGCAATCCCAACTTATTTACAAATATTAGAGCAAACACAGACTGCAGAAAAACAGATGAACCGAATTTAGAATCATTTTTCTATTATAGGTTGAAATTATTTCAGCTTCGTTGAAAAATGTTAATTAAAAGATAATGATTATTAATGATTGAGATAATGATGGTTAATTAACATATAATGATTTATTAAATCTTCATTCTACATTATGTTTTAATCGCTATAAATAAATTGCTTCTTAAATACAATTCTGAACTGGAAATATATGGATCATAAAGAAAAATAAAGTGATTCATTTTGGGTCATTTCCTCTAAACAGTGAAATTCCTCTACCCCGATAAAAATAATAAATAAACATGTATAAAAATGTGGTAGAATGCTAGAATAGTTGATCACGGCTTTTTATGTTTGTAATAACAAGATAAAATATATTATTTATAAGTATATCCAATTTAAATAAAAATTTCATGTAACACATGTTACTCTCCTGATGTACGTTTCTACTTCCACCTTAGCTGAAAAGTGGTTCTTAAAAGTTGACCATGCAAATATAGTTAGTTACGATAAATTTGTTGTTTAAATTATTAAAAACTATCATAAAGTACAAAAAATTGTTCGTGGTTTTTATTATTTTGAGAAAATAACAAAATTTATCCTTTGTTTTTGTTCGTCATTCTCCTATCATAAAATGAAAGTAATGATTCGAACATCAATCAATAATCATATTATCCCAGAATTCCACCTGTGAACAATGAGAAAAGCTATCAAAAAAGCTAGCTTTAAGTAGTTTTTTTTTTTTTTTTTTTTTTTTTTTTTCAGAATCAAGCATAGTGAAGAGAGATTTCCAGCTCTATTTTGGTCAATACGAATAATTTGCTGACTTTCAATACCCTGTCATTTTTATTTGACTAAATTTTGTTATTAATGCTGAGTTAGGCTTATTTACATTACATTTTTAAAATTAAAATTTCTTGGAATTTGTTTTTGTGCATATAGTTATGAAAATAGAGGAGCTAACTCTTACTTTTTGTCATTGCTTTGTCATTTCCCTTGTTACTATTTATTTGTCTAGTAGTATCATTTTCCATGGCCTCTCTTTGCCATTACTCTGATGCCTGCTTGAAATTTCAAATTTTATTTATTTATTTATTGTGTTTAACACTGCAAAATATTTTTACTGGTCCTATTTTATTAATTAGAGACATATCTTAAATACAATGCAAGAGTAGTTCAATAAATATTATCCCTGGTATATAAAATATTTGTATACTGCCATGGTTGATGTGGAATATCAAAGCATAATGTCTTAGATGTCTATATATTTAATTTCAGAGCCGTAGCTGCTTTATTAACACGTGTTTTTAGAGAGGGATGAAAGGTGGAAGGCTAAATATGTGGTTTGGAATAAAATTTAAAAAATAATAATCATTTTTATGGCACTTTTATTTATATCATAGAATTTCTTTTTTCTGAAACCTATTTAACTTTTTGTAAATCTGATCGGTATACAACACTCTAGTAAAAAAAAAAAAAAAAAAAAAGATGTCATTTTTTTTTTTAATTGATAAAGATTCCTAAAATATATGTTTAATTTTGTTTAAAAAATTAATTTCTAAGTCAACTGGTCAACTTCGAAAAAATTTTAACGCAAATATAAAAATTAGAATTTTAGAAACATACTTGATTGAAGAATTTTTTTGTTAACGGGGAAAAAAAAGATCATATAAAACAGACGTATTAATTTTTCTGAAGAGGAATTTTAAAGAAGGCAAATGCATGTTATACCCATTAAGGTGTAACATTAAAGAGGGTAATTGAAAATCTGACGAACAACAGTAACAACTGTTAAAAATCTTTTCCCAGTTTGAACCAAATTTTGGTGCTCAATAGCTGTCATTGTAAGATGGTGGAGTGTTGAACGAATATTTAGAACTCTTGTTGAAGCCTAATTCCAATAATTGAAACGGAGTTGAAATAGGAAGCTCCAATTGTTGGTATGAGATTTCATCATCTTATGGTGGCAGCTACTGAGCACCAAAATTTGGTTCAAACTAAGAGCAAAATTTTTATCAGTGTATATAAGAAATTTCTCATCGATGACAACCAGTGAATAAGGCAGAATTCATCTGAATATCCCTAAAAGTGCAACTGAGGACTCCGGAAGCCAAGGGGTATAAATGACAAAATTGAAAAAAATGAACTAAGTGCAGCATGGACGACTTGTAAATATGCTTTTTTCTTTTACGATAAAGAAATATAAGTGACTTTCTAATTATGTACTGTGTTGTAGAGATAAACCACTTTTGCCGAGTAATAATCAATATCGATTAATTTTAAATTAAAAAAAATGCACTCTACTTTTTCCACAGTTATTGAAATAAGGTTCAAAAACCACAATGAAACAAGCGGCAGTTTTCTATTTCAATTCAGTCAATTATCACTGATGTTCAATTATTGACGTTCAATTAACGTCAATTATGTTTAAACTCAATTTACTCCAAATCAAATTTATGTCACTTGTATCCCTTGGCTTCTGAGATCGTCTTAATAAAAAAAAAAAAAAAAAAAAAAAAAAGCTAATTAGTTGAAAAGTATGCGTTGAAATTTTGCCATACTGATGTACTGCGGGAAAAAAATACTGATGAAAATCAACCCACATAGCATGGATGGTCACAGTGACGTCACTGTGGTCACATCACATCTGTGACCAAAATGCCACCACTCTGTGACGTCGCATTGTGACTTAGATGTGAACATCTTAGAAAACTTAAAATAATTACAAAAAGTCTCTAAAACACGACATTTAATGTAAAATTACGTTTTTGTTTTGGCAATATAAAAAAATACGTCACTGTGATGTCACTTCATGTAACGTTCGTCACAAATATGTGACATAATACCACCACATTTTAAAATCGCAATGTGACAAAAACATGAACTTAAAAAACTTTTGAATCAATTCTTGAAGCAATTTTTAGCTGATATATCAAACAAAAATTGAGTTTTAATAAATAATTGTGGCGCTGACTTGGTGAAAATGATTCCAGTCTGTATCACAATAATTAATATTGAACTTAACTTGTACGGCAAAAATCTTCTTGCAATTTTTGTTTAAGTATGTTGTTAAGTATGTTTTAAAAAAAGATATTTTAGAAGATTTTTTTCCTACAGAAAATTAATATGAAAAAAATTACAGATTGACAAAGAAAAGCTTTTCATTCTCTATAACACTTTTTTTTATTTTTTAAGAAGATGTGTATTTGCTACGTTTGATAACTTTACTTTAAAAATATATTATCACCATCAAATCTACCTTTATACATTTTAAAAATTTAAACAATGTTTTATCTAATAAACTCTAATTGTTAATATTATTTACAAAAAAAAAAAGGTTTATGAATAATCTTTAACTTTAATTGTTTTGAAACTGACAAAAGTAAAAGATAAATTAAATTACCAAATTCATTAATTAAATAATAAATAAAAAAGTTTAGCTAGGGACACTCTTATTAAATTATTGTGTCTTGAACTTCCAAATCTGTTGTTTACAAAATGAAATAAACGGTCATGCGCATTACAAAATTCATGATCGGTTGCAGACGACTTTTTACCGGAGAATAAAGTAAAGTTCTAAGGTGCCAGAAATAAGTTTGCTGGGGAGCATATGGCAGTTATGTACGCGTATTGAAACGGATTTAAAATTTAAGCAAGAAAATCCTCAAGAGCAATTTTTAGCTGATATATCAAGCAAAAAATAAGTTCAAGAGAATTATTGTGGCGCTGGCTTGGTGAAAATGATTCCAGTCTGTGTCACAATAATTAATATTGAACTTAACATAATCTGAAAAAAGCAATTGGGATAGAAGAACGTTAACAAAACATGGGTATTATGTTTTCTTTTTGCTGTTTGCTTTATCATTATTCTTATTATTACAACGATTTTAGTTAGCTTTTCAAAAAAGTTATTTACTTTGTTTATATAGAAAACTTCACCATCAATAATTTGGATCAGGTTATTAAAATTAGTGATTTTAATTGCATTTTAATCTAATTCGTTTCTTTATTTAGAATATCTGGTTAAAACAAAATGTTTCCATAAATATAGCAGCATATGGAGGAGTATCATAATCAATCGTTTATACAATTACTAAACATTTTATGCTAATTAAAATATTTAATATAGAAATCCTTTTTTTAATAAAATTATTTGTAAACATACTTTTAAAATTTTTGTATCAAGGAATGTTATGAAACATGGCATAGTTTTATTTTTTTTAAATTGCATCTGCTCTGAAGAGAAATTTATAAGAAATAGGGTAACAAAAAGAACTATTAAAAGAGATCCTGAACATGCAATAATAATAATAATAATAATTGTTTAATGTATTTTGCAACCTAACAAATGTTATAAAGTTTATAAAAGAAGTAATCATAGTGGGTGAAAACGTCTCAGTTGATAAACATTCTTATTGGAATATTTACAAAGTATAACAACTATAAGCCTGAATAAAAATTTAGAAGTAAATCAATCAATAAGAGTTAAAATATGATTGTGCTTTAGAAATAATACTAAATTTTAAAATATGTATTATATGCACTATTAATATACATCATGATTAAAATGACTTTCTTAGTTATAATTACCGTCTAATCTTGTAAATAAAATATTAATAATTTTATTTAACATGTATGTGGTTTTATTTTAAGTTTATGGTTGGAAGTTTCATAGGGTAGGTATGTTAGCATTAGACAACCTTCCAGAAATGGACCCCTTTTCATGTTTTTTGGTTCATAAAACAAGAACTAATAAATATTTTGCTTAATTATTTTTTCATAATTTCCATTAGCATGTATACAGTCTGGGCTATTTTTGAAACTTTTAATTAAACCAATCAGGAAGCAGAAAATAATGTTTCAAAGTTCCACTGTTTTTCAGTGAAAATCATAATGAATATGCTAGGAGCTGCCTTTATTTAATAAATTTTGGTATTTTTTATTTTCTTACAAAATTTGAATGTTTTCGTTTGAATAGTAATAGCAAATTTTGAATTTTATATACTAATGACCATTTAAAAATGCCCTTTATTTTTAAGGTTTTAAGAGGGGTGTTTATTATTGGGATAGTTTATTAGTCATTTTCCAATAATGAACACCCAATGCAGACAGTTTCAGTAATGTTTATAGTGCATGAAGTATTTTTACATAACTGAAAACCTAAATAATCAAATTTTGTATCTAAATTTTACATGCCAAAATGGACACAAAAACAAAATTATTATTTAATTATGTTATTATTTAATGTGTATATTTTCATAAAAAAGATGTAATTTTGGCAATCACTTATTAAACTTATTTTAATCAATAACTTTTTTTAAATATGTTTTTTTTACTGCAGGCAAACTTTGATGTAAAATTACCCCTTCTAAATATCTGCAACATGCCCAAAAGTCAATTACTTTTACAGTGAGCTGAAAAACAGGGTTGGAAAAAAAACAGGTTTTTTCGAAAAAAACCAAAAAAACCGTTTTTTTTGGTTTAAACCGGGTTTTTTAAAAACATCCTTTCTTATTATATATATACATGCATATTTACTGATAAAAACAGACATTATTGGTTTATAAGCAGTATAACTTCATTTAAAATAATTTAAATTTGAAAAAATTTAAATAATTTAAATTTGCTGAAAATTGAAAAAATTTATTTTTCAATTTAAACAGTTTTAGCAAACAGTCTTATGTTGAAAGTTTTAACTGTTCTACACAGTGAACCATTGATGCCCTGTAAATATTTATAAACAATCTTTTGATTACTAATAATAAACATTTGGATGTAGTTTGATAAATATTCTTTTCCACAATTATTCAAATAATAAGTTAGAAATATTTCTTAGGATTTTTTCTTTCTGAGTGACATTTTGAAGTTAACATTTTTAGTCGTTAGATTCAGCAGATAGCAGAAGGAAAAAAAATATTATTAAAATGCTGTAACTAGCAACCAGTCTTTGCTTTTAATTATTCAAGATAATCTTCCAAAAGAAAAATTTATTTTACAGCTTGTGCAAAATCTTAAAAGATCATTGTGTTACATTATTAAATGCATTAAATAATCTGCATTATTAAAAAAATTAGAATATTTTATACTAAATATTGAATTTATTTTATCTATGATCAATTCACATGTTTGAAGTTTTTTCTTTACAGCAATAGATATGCTCACCAATGTGTACTGATTTTAATCCTTTACATAAAAAAAATGACATGAACCCAATGTATCTAATGCTTATTGCTGAAATAAAATGTTAAAAGTAAAAACTATTTATATCCAATAATCTGAAACTCGTAAATTATAAAGAAAGAAAGAAAATGTCATTAGATTTCTTCTAAAAAATGATAGAAATTATTTATATCTAATAATCTGAAACTCGAAAATTGTAAAGAAAATGCTGTTATATTTCTTCTAAAAAACGAATTGCTTTTTTTTTTTATAGAAAAATCCAATTGGTTTAATCCTATGCATAAAAAAAGACCTATACCCACTATATATAACACTTATTACTGAAATAAAGTGTTAAAAGTAGAAATTATTTATGTTCAATAATCTGAAACACGTAATTATAAAGAAAAAAAAAGAAAATGTTATTAGATTTCTACTAAAAAAACCTATTGGTTTTTTTGAGAAAAAACCATTTGGTTTAAACCGTGGTTTAAACCATGGTTAAAACCAATTGGTTTAAACCGTGCCAACCCTGCTGAAAAATAAGATTTTATTTATTGTTACTATCTTCCAAAATAGCAATTGTTTCCAAAATATAATTTTTAGAATTCTCAACATACTTGTATTATTGGTACGAATTATATTTCTTTTCATATTAAAGTTACGTTTATCAATGGACAAGTTTCAGATCGTTGTTAGTAAAATGTAAATTTAAGCTTTGTAAATTTTGTAAAATTAAAAAGCTAGAGATAGCTAGGAATAGATAGTTGCAAAAGTAAGTTTGTATATTATATATATATATATATATATATATATATATATATATATATATATATATATATATTGTATATTGATGAAAAGTGTGTCATTTTCTGCTTATCAAAATATAACAAATATCCATAATTTATTATTTTTATAAATATATATAGGACAGTTGCACCATAAACTTTAACTAATAATAACACATTGCTCAGTGGTGCACAAAACAGGAATTTTAATATACATTAGTACATATTAAAATAAAATAAAATTTTCAACGTTTCGCGCCGTCTTCTGCGGGCGTCTTCAGGAAAATATGAAATGGAAGGACTACGTTTGCATCTTGTTCGAGAGATATTTCTACTAAATTAAAAATTAAATGAATTAAAATTTAAAAATGTTGCCAATTACACGTGAGTAAAAATTAAAATATTGCAAGGAAATAAAAATTTTAAGGTTTTATGATGTTATGCCATATTTTTGGTATATTGTAGGATAAATTATCATTACATGGTTTATTTTCACGTGCTATGATTTCGATGGATTCTATTATTTTACCTTGAACTGGGTTATTGCATGGAACTATGATTTTGGCTTCCTCAAAATTAATATGGCAACCCTTGTTCGCCAAATATTGTTGCCTTTCCAAATATTGTTGCCGCCAAATATTGTTGCCTATTCGCCTTGTTCGAACTTGTTTATTTGGCGAACAAGGAACTTGTTTATTTGGCGAACAAGGGTTGCCATATTAATTTTGAGGAAGCCAAAATCATAGTTCCATGCAATAACCCAGTTCAAGGTAAAATAATAGAATCCATCGAAATCATAGCACGTGAAAATAAACCATGTAATGATAATTTATCCTACAATATACCAAAAATATGGCATAACATCATAAAACCTTAAAATTTTTATTTCCTTGCAATATTTTAATTTTTACTCACGTGTAATTGGCAACATTTTTAAATTTTAATTCATTTAATTTTTAATTTAGTAGAAATATCTCTCGAACAAGATGCAAACGTAGTCCTTCCATTTCATATTTTCCTGAAGACGCCCGCAGAAGACGGCGCGAAACGTTGAAAATTTTATTTTATTTTAATATGTACTAATGTATATTAAAATTCCTGTTTTGTGCACCACTGAGCAATGTGTTATTATTAGTTATTATTTTTATGTTTGAATTTTTTTACGCATCTAAAACAACATTCGAGCATTTGCAGTTTCAAAATTAAATTTCCTTTAAAATAGTTGTTTGATTTAAAAACTGTGTCAACACATTTATCATATATGTTTCTACACCCTTTAAGTGCCCTGACCGTGTTTTTCAGTCACACAATTATAGAATTTAAGGCGCAACACTAGCCATAGAAAAAGACCCGGATGATAATGTAAAGTCTATGGGAGCACTCTTTTCAAATATCTCGCTCAAATTTTAATACTTTTACATGAATTTTTTTATAGGATAGCTGAGGACGATCCACAGCCAATCTAGCTTTTACTTTTTTTATTTTGGTTTCGGATTTAAAAAAAAAAAAACTTTAAATTTCAAAACCGGTTTAAACCGGTTCTGAAATTTAAACTATCATAATAGAAAAAATATATAAGCAAAATCGAAAAAGTAAAAACTAGGCCGATTGTAGATCGTCCTCAGCTATCCTATGAAGAAAAAATCATATAAAAATATTAAAATTTGAGCGAAATATTTAAAAAGATCATACCCATAGACTTAACATTATCATCCGGGTCTTTTTAGTGACTATTGTGGAGCCTTACGGGCTGATTTAATACAAAATTTATATCAATGTCTCTTTTTTTGCCGTGAATAAAATAATCACATTTGCAGTTAATAAAATAATCTGTGACGATAGTGACAAGTTTGTGAAGACACTTTGTGACGATTTTGTGAATATTTTGTAATCTGTGACGATTTTGTTATTAACTTTGTGATGGTGGCTACATTACCAGAGTTGTAATGTTACACTGAGACACAATCATACAGTTATGAACATTGATATATAATGTAAAATCATTTACATCTTTTACAAAACTTTATTGTAGTTTGACGATATATCTCAATTAAAACTTGAGAGCTGCTATAAAAAGAAAGTTTCTGCATCAAACTGCAATGCTATACAGACTTTATCAAAACAAAATATGTTTTGATTGCTCATATTTAATGAATCATTAAATTTTCACGAAAAAATCTGAAGGCCGCTTAAAAGGTTAAACAGAAATGTTTCTTTCATAATTTTAATGCTTTTTAAAAAACAAATAGCTAAATTTCAAATAATTGTGATAGATCGAATATTCAACTGTCTTAAATATTTCCATTTATTGCAATAGAAAAAAAAATAATGTAATATATGTAACAAAGATTAAAATTTGTATGGCATTGCAGTTTGATTCAGTAACTTTCATTTGGTGTTTTCTTTTCATAGCAGCTTTCAAGTTTGAATTGAGATGTATTGCCAAATTATAATAAAGTTTTGTAAAAGATGTAAATTTTATTTTACACTATATATCAATGTTCATAACTGTAATAATTGTGTCCCAGTGTAACATTACAGCACTGGCAATGTAGCCACTGTCACAAAGTTAGTAACAAAATCGTCAGAGATCACAAAATATTCACGAAAATGTCACAAAGTGTCTTCACAATCTTGTCACTATCGTCACAGAATAGTCACAGTTTCAAAGACAATTTTGTCACAAATGACACATTTTTCACATTTTGGTCACACCGTGACTTCACAAAGTGGTCACAATGTGACGTCACAAACAAGCTCTAAAACGGCCATAACGACTTCACATTTTAGTCACTGTGACTTCACATCGACGTCACGTGACGTCACATCGACGGTCACAAAGTCACAATATGACTTTACAACGACGTCACAGTGACGTCACCATGTCTTACGGGAATTTAAAGTTCCCAATTCTGAATCATTTAAACTGAAATGGGGGGAATAAAAGGCTTTTTTGCATATTTTTAAGAAGGATGAACAAATTTCGTGTTTTGAAAACATGCGATTGAATTTCGATTTTACGAAATTTTTATATTACGAATTTTTTAGGAGACCATAAAATAAATAACAGTTATACATGTAAAAATAATTTAAATATGTCACTTTTTTTGTTTATACAGTAGTATTTGCTTTCTAAGGTAAATTTTCATAAATTTAATTAATCATGCACTGTATATATATATATATATATATATATATATAATGGACGATTTTATGGAAATTGTACTGGTAAACGGAATGCCAGTACAATTTACTGTTTGTTAACGGAAAAACTTACGTAAATCCAAGAAAAAATTTAAACATTTCAGGAATTTACGGAAAATTTTGCGTTAAAAAACAGTAAATTGTAGTGGCATCCCGATTATCAATACAATTTCCGTAAAATCCCTTTTTTTTTTTTTTTTTTTTTTTTACAGTGTGCGCATGTATGTATATATTTTTTAAAATTACAGGTATTAGAAAGTTTATACCTACGGCTGGTTTAGGAACAATATTATTTCGAACTCTTATCTTGTTTAGATCAATATATTTAAGTTTCCTTCTACTCTACTTATAATCCAGGCATAAGTGATCTGTCTTCCTAACAAAAATCTGAAGCTTTATATAATACTCATCGACAAATAAAACAGTTGGCATCACATTCATCCATCATATTCCAGTTGCAATGTGCCATCCATTGCTGGATGAAGAAGATTGACTAGCAACATTTGAATTTTATTCGATGTACTGTTTAAATCTGGCTTTTTCCTGGCAGGTTCTTGTCTTTAAGGTAAAAATAGAACACCCGAATGAATGAATGACAGTAGACGCAGAATATTTTCCATTTTAAAGATGCTACACTGTAGAAAAAAGGGAATGGGACGATTGTACGGAGATTGCACAGGATGTAGTGACGGCAGTACAACTCACTGTCTTTTTACGGAAAAATTTCCAGAAATTCCAGAAATATTTCTATTCTTTTTCTGGAAAAAAAAAAAAAAAAAAAAAAAAAAAAAAAAAAAAAAAAAAAAAAAACCGAAAAATTTTCTGGAAGTTACGGTAATGTTTCCGTTAAAAACAGTGCATTGTACTAGGATTCGGATTACCTGTACAATCTCCATACCATCGGCCTTTTTTTTATCTACTTGGAAAATAGATGTTGTTCTCGGTAGTGAATTGGGAAATCTGAAGTATATCTGAATCTTTTTTATTGCTTGAATTCCGCAACTTATTTTTTTATTATTATTATTCGTTTTCTGAATTGGTCCATGCAAAAAAAAAAAAAAAATAAAAATAAAAATAAAAAAAAATAAAAAAATAAATAAATAAATAAATAAATAAATAAAAACATGGAAATCCTACAAGAAATTAGGTATAAGATAAGGAAAATGTCTGTGAAATAATGATCGAGAAACTCAATCAAATACATTTAACCCAGGACTAGTGTCAATTTACATAGAGTCTCGCTTTTTTTTCCTTGTATTTTACAGAAATTTTAACAGTGTAGCTGGCAAGAATCACTCAGCTTTCTAATTATATATTTCTCAACAACAAAAGATTAACTGAAAAGTAAGTATTGTTGAATATTATTAATAGTCCTGAAACCGGTGATGTCAAAAGCTCCTTCATTTTGCGGAATTGAAAAAATATATATTATATATGTGTAAATCGATAGTAAATAGTCACAAAAACATAATAAACTACACTATTAAAAAAATCTTAGATTTATGATTTTTTTTTTTTTTTTTACAGAAAAAAAATCTATTTTCACGCCATATCTGATACCAGTGGCGCCAACTTATGTGGTCCCACCCAATAATTTTTAATCATAGCGTACCCAATTTTCATTGTTCTAGTTATTTATTTCATTATTATTTTATTATTAATTTTTCTCCTTAGAACAAAATTTATTTTGCCAACGACAATGTGTTTTAATTATCCGATTGACACCCATAAATTCCAAATGACTGAAATGTTTTGTTCCATATTTAACTTTCTGCTAATTCATTTTGTGGTCATGTTCATGATATTATGACATTACAAATAAATATCAAAGTCCTCATAAGAATAAAACAACCCAATCGCGGACGTCGTCCTAATCGTTCGGAATTTTCCATGGTTTTCTTCGAACCTTGGGTTTCCTTTCGTAAATACGGGTTAGGTTCCCTTAGAAAGACCCCCACAGAAAGTAATCTTCCCCTTTACGGCCTATATCCCATGTGTAGATAATTGGCCGACAAACAAACATAAGAAAAAACGCATGATAATATAATTTAATAAAATTACACCTTTATTAAAATATGATAGCTTGACTTAAAATTCTCATCTTTCACCAGCTGTTAAGCCTTCAAAAAAAAAAAAAAAGTATTTTTTAGCCCACTCAATATTTTTCAGCCAACCCAATATTACTTACCCATCATACGTAGTATAGGGTAATTCTTGCAATCGTTTTGAAAATCGAAAAAAAAAAAATTTGACGGATTTACGTTTTAGACACTGGAGATTTCGAAAAACATATTTCTAGAAAAAAAATTTTGTCATCCGTCCGTCTGTAAACGCTCTATCTCCCGAACAAATTGAGATAGAGATTTGAAATTTTGTATGTAAGAATGGGACGAAGCTTATTTAATATCAGTAACCTCGATTATCCTGAGCTTTTTTTTCGGACTCTTGACAAATTTGTTCTGATGAAAGGTATATAAAAATTTTCGAAAATTTTTATTTTAAGGAGTGATCGTAAAAGGCAATAAAATGACACAAATTTTGCATAAAGAACGAAGTCGATCGATTTATTAGTTGCCGAGATATCTGTAATCGTGTTTTCTACATTCTTCGATTTTTCATGACCCTGTATTTCATTCAAATTTCAATTCAAAAATATATTTTAATTGGAAATGAGATGCTTAATCCGACTCTATATACTATTAGTTAATAAGATTGTTCTTATTGGAGTTATAAGGATGTTTCTTTTTCGCAATTCAGTACTACTTGAGTAGTTTAGCGTGTTGTATAATTTGTGGAAATATGATTCATCAGCAACTCTTTAATAGAGCATTACTATGCATAATAAAAATATTTAAATACACGTTTAAATTGCAATGCATTTTATAAATAGTTTACAAATGTTTTATTTTCATATATTACATATGCATATCTATGATGGGTAAGTATTACGGTGGCCCCCAAAGACTAGTTTTTCAAAAGTTGGCGCCACTGTCTGATACATATCTAAAAACCTTATAATTTTCATTATGTGCATGAATTTAGCCAATATGATTGCTGTTCTTGATCAGGAACAATCCAAAGAATGGAACAACACTTATTTTGTCCATTTCAGATGGCTGTACTAAACAAAAAATTGGAATTTATTTTTCGGAAACAAAAGAAATTTCGATCAAGCTATTAGGATAAGATATACTTTCATTATTTTTACTGAATACTTAAGAATATTCATATAAAAAAGTTTCAGAGTGTTAAGCAAATAAAATTGATTGATTTAAGTTCATTTGGCGGCAAAATGTACCTATACAATATTTTAAAACCCGAATTGTCTACATATGGCCACACACCATAAAATATCAAATTTTAGCTGAAAATTTGAAATTTAATCTTTTTTTCATTATTAGACCGTTTCTTTCCATTATATAAAGATTTCAAAAATTTTTTTTTTTCATAAAAATAGAAAAAATCGTACAGTAAAGAGTTAAGATAAATATGGCAGACTTTTCTGACAGAATAAATTTGTTATGCGAAGTTTTTCTGAAAGAGCACAAAATTGCTTATAAAATGATTTAAGGGTGTATTCGAAAAAATGATTTTCTACCTTTAACAGCTCGGTATTTTCCGATACATTGTCAGGCTCATTTTTAAAAGTAGAAACATGGAACTTGCTGGGGGTGATTTTTGAAGGGATGTATAAGATGCTGTGTGATGTAACTTTTCGCTGAATTAATTAGAATTTGATTTATAAACAATTATTTTCTCTATTCGATCATTTTTTTTTTTTTTTCGTTCCTAGATCTCCAGGTTCGGAAATTTCTGTTCAAATTGGCAACTTTGATAGCCTTTTTTGCAATATTTTCTATATTTACCATAAAAATGTCAAACACGGAACATTATATAGTTTCTAAATAAGAGATTTTGGGAGTTTGGTGCATTGGAGAGCAAAAATGAATTTAAAATAAATCTGAAAATAAGCAGTTTTGATCGGAATACACTCATCTTCGGGAGTGATTTTTTGAAATTTTCTCTGGTTGTCCATTTTTCATAATGACATTTACTTGAAAACTTTGAAAAAAGTTATGTAATTTTTAGCAGTTATCAGAAATAATTTTTATTAGAGAAAAATAGTCAAATTATGTTACGAGATCATGCGAAGACGGCAAAACCTTATAGTTTTTTCAATTATAATTAATTTAAAGATATTTTTGGCTTTGCAAACCGAGTCACATTTAGCGAATTTTATTCGCATGACTTAATACTATCGATTTATATAATAGATTTTGAATCCCGTGATGACGGGGCTTCTGATGCCACTAGTTCCCGGACTATAACAGGTGTAGTAAAAATAAGAAAATTGATCGGGAAAGTTCAAATATACATCGAACTTCCCAATGCGACGAAACAAATAACTTTTTGGATACGTTCAATTAACACCTTTAAATATAAATGTAAATACTGCACTGTATTTTATTTATTTATTTTATTTATTATTTTTTTAAATATATTATATTATTTTCAACATTAATAAAAGCTATCTTTATTATTATTTGTAGTGTCAGTATTAAACAAATATCATTTTCGAGAAATTTTTATTTCATAACATGAACTTTCATTTTCTAAGATTGATCCAATTATTCGGATTGAGTCCAGATAATTTGATTTTCTGTCGATTTGCCAGTTTTCTAGATTCTTTTGTGGATTGTCATCAGTATTGTCACTGTCAGGTGTCCCAATATTTCCAATTGTCAGGAACTCTAAGATGCATCAGACGTAACCACTATTCGAGACGCTAAAAATTTCGATCTTTTACGATGTACAATTTTTATTTATTTTTTAGACTATTTTAGTACCATGCTATTATTTAGTTTGTATTGACGGTGACCCTGCGTCCAGCTGGCTATAATTTACTCGCTATTATTAATAAATAAACATATGTATTGTAAATTTCAGGAGAGTTAAATTTTCAAAATAAAAAACTAATATTTAATTTTAATAACATGATAATCAATAAATATTTTACTTGCTGCATATATTTGTATATCATGCAATTCCAAGATTTAAACAAAAAAAAAAAATTTAATTAAAAATTGTCTTAAATATTTTTTATAGATTTATTCTGGCTCAGTAAATTTCTCCGTTATTAAAGATAAAATATTTATTAGGAGAAAAAAAGTACAATTTTAACAATAGTCACTTATTTTTTACACGATTTCTCCTTTGGTGTTCAAATGAAACATCACTGAAAAGCGCGTAATACGGTGCTTATTTTCTTCACTGAAAAAATGCGTAGAAATACGGCCCTTATTTTCTTTATAAATAATAAATTCATTTAGCCAATCGTGCGATAAAAAGCCTAAATCAATCACTCACAGAAGCATTAACCCCAAATCAGTTCCGAGCTGAGAGAAAATTTAGAATAGGACTTCCATTGTCCGAGGACCCTACCAATTAACCCGCGCAGAACGCAGGCATCCCGTATTGACTATGGTTGCAGGACCCAGGGCCGTGCTTAGGACTTTAGCGGCCCTGGGCGAAATATATTTTGGCGGCCCTTTTTTTGAAATTTTTTAAATGGGTATAAAATGTTAAAACTGTACAAAATATATCACAAGAGTGAAATTAGTATGAACTTTTTAACACAAAAAATTGTAAAAAAGAGATCATAAAAATTATTACCAAAAAAATCAAATTTCTCTTGCACATCAGAATTTATAATAATCATTTTACTTTACCATTTTTTGGCTTTTCATGATAAATTTCCATTCATATAATTTATAGGTTTTAGCATCATAAATCGCACGTAATCTATACCTATATTATAAAGAGGTAAAGTTTGTTTATATGTAGGGGCTGGAACTACCAAACCGATTTCAAAAGTAATGGCACCAACTTGATAGTGGTCTTTCCCGTTCAAACATAGACTTGGTTAGTGTCATCTTAGGTCGATGACACTAACCAAGGGGGTTCAGACGCAAAAAATATAATTTTCGTTCTAAATATATAATTTTTGCGTTAGCATCATTCTAAAAAACGTTAAAAATAGCGATTTTTAAACAATTTTGCGAAATAATGAACCGGTTAAAAAAAGAATGATATCAAGATGATGGTGACAGTCTTTGGTTCTAACATAGGCTATATTTTATATTAGTGTCATTACCCCATAGGATGTGAAGGAGCAAAAAACGTTCTAAAGATGCAACTTTTGTGTTACTGAAGGACCTAGAGTTTGGCAACACAAAGTCTGGCTTGTTCGTTATTTATTAGATATAAATGATCTCTAAGAAATACGAAATTAAAAAGGGGTGGAAATGCGCAAAAGTGTTCTAAATTGCGATTTTTAACCCGGGAGAACGCGTGCTTATCCAGGTATGATTGGTTTTAACTTTGTCACCAATAAAATCAAATTAAAACAGTTGCTTTATTTTTAGACAGAGGCAATTCTTAGAAATTTTGTGATATAATAAGTTGAAGATTACTTTTAAAAAATTAGTGGTTGCAGTTGTAAAAACCATACGCACTCCGGGTCTTTTAGGCCCTGCTCGCGTGCTCCCGGATTAATCATTCTTGGAAGTACGGACCAAATTAAAAAATAATGATGTCAAAATGATGCTGATAGTCCTTGCTCTTGCTCCAACATAGGCTATATCTTATGTAAATGTCACTACCCCGAAAGGGGTGCAGGTGCAGGAGCAAAGAACGTTCTAAACAAATGTGATTTTTGTGTTACTGATGGACCTGGAAACATAAATTTTGGAATGTTAATTACATAGAAAATAAAAATGATTTCCAAGAACAGGTCTATAAAAATATAAAATTTAAAAAGGATAAAAATGCGCGAAAAGCAATCTAAAAACTTTCTAAATTGAGATTTTTAAGCAATCTCGGGAAGTAACGAATGAGTTTAAAAAATAATGATGTCAAATGACAGTGACAGTCCTTGCTCCAACACATACTATATCTTATGTCGATGTCGCTACCTCCAAAGGTGTGAAGGAGCAAAAATCGCTTTAAAAATGCGATTTGTGTGTTACTGAAGGACCTAGAAACATGAAATTCAGCATGGTAGTTATTT
Organism: Maratus speculifer; assembly: GCA_964019185.1. Taxonomy (NCBI): domain Eukaryota; kingdom Metazoa; phylum Arthropoda; class Arachnida; order Araneae; family Salticidae; genus Maratus; species Maratus speculifer. The sequence continues at coordinate 289,979,438 of OZ025296.1, forward strand.
ATAAGATATAAATGCCCTCTAAGACCATTTCCTAAAAATTCGAAATTTAAAAGAAATAAAAATGAGCTAAAATCGTCCAAAAACTTTCTAAATGGCGATTTGTAAACAATCTCAACAAGTATCAAACCGATTCCGAAAGTAACTTGGTGGTGAAAGAAAGTGTTAATACGTAACAAACATCAGCTATATTTTATGTTGGAGATGCTATCAACAGAGGGTTGCATTAGAGAAAAAATTCGAAATACCTATTGTTCTAAATTGTAAAAAAGGTCAAATAAAAAAAATGTAATAAATTAATTAAAAAACTATAAACCAAAGGTTATATCAGGTTTGGTTTATCTCGGGCTCAGTAGAATGAAAAAGATTAAAGACTTGATGCTTGGAAATTGTGCTAATTTTACCAATTTCTAAAGAAACACTAAAAATGTTTTATACAGAGAAGAATTTCTCAGAGAATTTCTTTTAATTATAGTAACGCTCAACAGGGCCTAGATATGTATTAACATTGTACCAGAATTACTGAAAGAATTATCATAATAGCTATAAATATATTAATTGATGAGTTCTATTTTGAATTTTAACATTTTTATTTTGCTCATTTTCATTTTTTGAATTTGTTTACTAGTTTAATCAATTAAAAGTGCTCATTTTCTGCACCTGTACTATGTCATCACTTGTCACAAATTAAATCAATGTTCTCAACAAAATCTATCAGACAATCCCTTTGAGGGAAAAAATATATTTACAAGTTATGTTAAAATATATTGAAAACATTGAACCAAATAACATGTACGAAATGCATTTAATGACGAACATTATGGCATATTTAAAACAATATATTTAAAACATTATATTTAAAATGATTTCGAAAAATTCTCTTTTTTTAATACTTTACAACAAAGTCGAAAAGTGTTTATGATTTCGGTTTGCTGTCCGTCTATCCGCACTCTAACTCCAATAAATATACTTGGATTTTTCTGAAATTTTTGGACTTTATTGACATTTACCCTAGCACGAACCTTATTTGAAGTGAAGTTTCTAGCATGATTAATTTATTTACAGGGACAGTCAAAAGTTTACCGTTACGTTATGACCTATGGGGAAAAATCGTTTCAAATTAATTTTAAAGGTGTTACACCCTGTCAAATATATTACAATTTATATACATTTACGATGTGCACTAAAATATGCATTCTGTAAAATACGCGGTGAAAAAAATAGCTATTATTCATCTAGAGGGCACACAAAAGAATTCCATTACATAATGGTAAAAAGGGGAATTGTGTGCGGCATATTTTTATTATATTAAATTATTTCAAACATAATAAAATTAATAAACGTCGCTAAGACTTAATATAAGATATACGATATAATCGTGTATAATACGAAATGCATAGCACTTCCAGGGACACACAAAATATTTCGAATAGTATATTCTTTCCGAAGTACTGTATATGTATCCGCTGATGGCTAATGGATGGATGAAATGCATTTTAATCTCTTTTAAGTTTCACTAAATCTATGCATATTATATGGAATGTATAAATATTATAGTTGATATATAGGGCTATATAAAAGAGATCGCAAACGTTACTAAATATAAGCGTAAATTACCTAAAGGTGGTTTTTAAATAAATTAAGCATTTGTATGCAGAACTGCATTCAGTTTATTAAGAAATATTTGTAGAATATGGATAAAATGATATACAGGGCCACACAAAGATTTCAATACCTTGACGCCTATGAACGATAATTTCTGAGAATATCATTTCAGTAGTTTTACGAATGCTTTAGTTTAAAATAAATTTTAGCTAAATACTGGCATGTAATAAAGGTACTAGGTAAACTACAGGGGTAAACAAAAGTATTCAAGTGTATTTCCATCCATTAGTATAAACTGCTGAAAGCAAAATTTCAAAATGCTCGGCATTTTCTTGCTAAATTAAATTTTCCCATTATTTAGTAACTGTATCAACCGACAAATCAAATACAGGGCTGTTCAAAAGTATTGGAATACATATTTGGCTACAGAGAGTAACCTTATTTCTTTAAATAAAAAAATTTCGTTACAGATTTGAGGAAGTGTTTGAAAGTGTTTCATAATCTATGCTTAACGCAAGATTTTTCTTACTTGTTATTTACTGTTTCCGGATTTTTAAAAAAAGAGCAAATAATATTTTCAACCTTTTTTTTAACTAAGACTATATCTATAAAATGATATTAAAACAGGAAGAAAAACTTAAAACAAATCGATTATTACGTATGAAACGCATTTAATGGCGAACATTGCGGCATATTTAAAACAATATATTTATAATATTTTGTGTTTAAAATGACTTCTTCTAGCGTCTAAATGAAAACTTTTCTTCTAGAAGTTATTATAAAAGCCCAATAGACAACAATAATTTTCTCTTGACTATTTTGAACGAGCTAATTTTCAAATGAATGATAGATCTTACGTAACAATCATAAAAACAGCCGCCAGGTACAGGGGCGTAAACCACCCTTGTTGCGTAGGGGGGTGTAAACTCATATATTTCCGACTCCAAGAAGGAAATTTTCCGAGTATTAAGAAAAATAAAATACCGACTATTATATATATACGTATATATGTATGTGTATATACTCACACATACATATGTCATGTATTAAATTCGTGGAGTCTTGGCGATTTATGAAAGATTGTGTTATTTTGTAATCGTCAAACCTGTCAACTTGCTTGTATTTTTGGATAATAAGGTACCCTGGGGTAATAACGCCAGGCGGGGTAATAACGCCAAGTGCTTATATTTTGCATAATTATGAAAAAATCAGGTAAATGACACCCATGTGCTCTGCGCAGAAGGGTTTTGAGCCATATAAATCGCAAAAAACAGCTTCAAGTTAATTTGTTTCATTTTTAGGTCTTATTGTTTTTACAAACAACTAAAATTAACGCTTGATCTAAAATTTGCAAAATACGTTTTGTGATGTGAAGACTATCTTTTTATCCGGAAATACTTTGTTAATTATGTAAATTTGTAGTGCATTTCATGTACTTTTAAAATGTTGTTGAAGATTTTGGATATCTTCTCGAGATAATTTGTAATTTAAAATGAACTGCGCAATAACTATACCGGGGTAATAACGCCAATCCTTGAAATTAATACCCCGGTTGATTCCCTACAGTGGCCGAGCTACATCCTAAATACTGATTCAAATAAACACAGTTAAAACTGTGCAATGTTTCTCATATTTCTATTTAAGCGGTCCTTTTTAAGCAAAAAGAAGCTCACGGTCTGATATTCTTTTGCCTCATCCCCCTCCCACACCACACCTTTATTTGTCTTACACTTTCACAAAAAATTTAACATTTTCAATAGCTTAGAATGCAATTTGTCAATTTCTAAGTTTGTAGAGTTTGTATTTTTAGAATTGGGCTATCTACATGCAATTATTCCATCTTATTTCATAGTTTTGTTTGCATGGCGTTATTACCCATATAGGTGGGTAATAACGCCAAATAGCATTGGTCAAGAAAAAACGCCATTACATTTTATGAATACATATCTGTTAAATTATTTTATTTTATATAGATAATCAATGAGTTGCTGTATCAGATCCTATATTTGTTTGAAAAATACAATCTAAAACTAAGCCGTGAAAATTGGTAGAAGCTTAACGTGGCGTTATTACCCCAGGGTACCTTATCTGATATCAGATAATTTAAATTGAGAACATAAGGTTGTTGTTTTGCAATCGTACTACTAATCTATAGGGTCAGAGCGTAAGTGTAGCAAGGCAGTGGATTCGATACATCGGTGATTTCTCCATCAGAAACGGAGCCAATTTGTTGTTCTAAGTCATTTATTCATCAAACATGAAAAATTAAAATGAGTCTTACATATGAAAAAAATTGTTAAGCCTTCATTTTTTAGGACGAATCTCTATGTCATACGATATGATTTTCAAAAAAAAAAAATTAGATTATTTTAGAATTAATTTTTGTTTTAAAATACAAAAGTCGTAGACAGGAAATAAAGTATGTCGAAATACTTGAAACAAGACAGAAATCTAAGCTCCAAAGTCATTGCATCTACTTTTTGTTAGATTCGCAGACGAAGATAGATATTGACGTAGTACAGAAAGAAGCCAATCAGTGAAAGGAGCACTTTTAGAGATGGGCAGCTAAGCTAATGACTCGAGAGGGTAGCGACTTAAGGCGACACTAGGTACAGAAAAAGACCCGGGTGATGATGTAAAATCTGTAGGAGCGTTCTTTTCAAATATCTCGCTCACATTTTAATATTTTTACATGATTGTTTTGCACAAGATACCTGAGGACGTTTTACAACCGGCCTAGTTTTTACTTTTTCGATTTTGCTTATATATTTTTTATATTAGGATAGTTTCAATTTCAGAACCAGTTTAAACCAGTTTCGAAAGTTAAAGTAATTAAAAAAAAATCTGAAACCAAAATTGAAAAAGTAAAAACTAGGCCGGTTGTGGATCGTCTTCAGCTATCTTGGGCAAAAAAATCATGTAAAAAATTAAAATCTGAGCGAGATATTTGAAAAGATAGCTCCTATAGACTTTACATTATCATCCGAGTCTTTTTCTATGCCTAGTGTGGGGTCTTAAGGAGCCCATACCTCGTAGTGTGGTGTTTTCGAAGTAAAAAGCCTAGCATCGAAAAGACCTGGATTCCTGGAATTAAGATTGGACATAAAAATAACAAAATGGCTTTTCAAACATTCGAAGATAAAAACTAGCTTCTCTCAGAATATTATAGATTGGACAACTGATAAAATTTAAAAAGGTCTAAAAACTTTAGATTGAAATTTTAAATAAGATACTTATTAATGTACGCGTATTAAAATTAAAGGGAAACTTAATTGAATCAAATATTAGGTATTATTAAGAAATGGGGAAATAAATAATATGCCAGAAATTTAGAATAATTAGATGAATATTGCGAAATGAAATGCAACATGCACACACACATAAATACTAGAAGCCTTCGCCCGCTACGCTAGTCGGTTTTTCTGAAAGATTATTGAATCAAATGAAATAACACAGATATTTTAACACAGATAAAATTAAAATAAAAGCACATTTTCTTAACATGTAATAAATTATCCATTATTCTTGTCTTATTCGTATAATTTTACATTATCCCCTTCAAAGTCGATGTTGGCGGTAGAATAGACAAAGTAGCTCTAAATCACTGAAATACTGTAATTAACAATTTTTTGGTAGATTTTTTACACTGAATTTCCTGCTCTTTTTTCCGTAAATTTTTGCTTAGACATGTTGAAATGACCTAAAAGTTACCATCAACCCATTAAACATCATTACTTCAGAATTTCCAAAATCAATAAAATGTATGTTTAAGTATGTTTTAGTAGATTAGTTATTCTGAATCTCATCATTAATCTAAAACAGAAATATTGCGAAATGATCTAAGAGTTTCAATACCCCCCCCCCCCCCCCCTTTAATCATCTTAAAAGCAGAAGAATTTCTAAAATATCTGAAATTCATGTTAAATTACTTTTAAATTAGCTTGTTACCTTGAATTTCATGTCCCCACTGCTGCCAGGATATGGCAAAATGTTTTAGAATTTTCGACTCTCTTTAACTCACTTAGAGGGCAATTTCTGAAGTCTTGAAATGTGTGCTTATTTTTTAGTGGTTCTTTTTCATTAATTCCACACTTCTACCTTAAACGGCTGATGAAATATACCAAATATTCAAAATTTTTCGATCTCCTTTACCTTTTAAGGGGCAGAATTTCTAATATAATAAAATACGTTATTAATTATTTGTTTAGCAGATTTACTTTCTTGAATTTCGCGTTCCTACCTAAAATGACTGTAGAAATGTGGTAGCTAGTTGATCTATAAAACGATGTCTCAACAAAACCGAGTTACACAACTTTCATTGCAGTTTTTGTTCTTTTCATTTAAGAGGTGGCATAATTGATACAGAAAATATTGAATTATTAAATATTTACAAAAAATATTCCCACAGTAGCAACGGCCTTAACGATTTCATGCTATATGATTATAAGCTAGAATACTAATGGTTTAAGCAAAATAGAGTTAAATATTAAGAAGATTGTTGTAAGAGATTTGTAGGAATGCCTATCGTGGCGCAAGCGTAGTTTTGTTTTGTAACTGATATATAGGAAGGATTATAGTGTATCGTCTGAGGTGCCAAAACTTTATCTGGAAAAGTAAACAATGTTCTATCTCTTTAATTTTTATCAATGAGTTAAAAACCTTTTAGCGTTTCTTTTATAAGTAAAATTGAAAATTGATTGCTCGAGGACTACTTTAAATACAAAGATTTGTCAAATATGCTTTTTTATTTTTAATTTTATTTTTATTGTTTTTTTTTTATTTAAGATTATAATTCTTTCTAATGATATACTTTCAATCTGAGTACATATGTGGTGTCATTTCTGTTTTTTTTTTTTTTTTTTTTTTTTTTTTTTGACTAAACAAAATGTAGTTATAATAATATGAAAAAACAATCGAATACAATTGATTAAGAAAAAAGAAAACGAACGAGTTATTTCTGTTAGAAATAAAGTCATATAGAAAAATTTATGAAAAATATCCAGAAAAATTCGCGGTAAAAATTGAAAGTATCTGGAGATTTTCTATTCTCATCCATCTATTTTCATTAAAATTACATAAAGTAAACAAAATTCATATCTTAAAAGTAGTTAGTAGAAAAAAATAAAACCATAATTATTTTTGATTAAAAATTAAATTCGTGTAGCTTGGAAAATATCCAGACTGATAAGGAATAGCACTAAATATTTGTAATTCATTTTTGAATTTTCACTAGAAGAAAATTACACCTAAATTCAGTGATATATATTTCTAACTAAATTTAAAGTTGGAAAAAAGGTAGAAGCTTCATCACTTCAATCAGCATATCTTAAAATTTCCACACCAAAGTAAAAAAATTTCTACAATACAGCAGAATCTCGATATTTCGAAGTCAAAGTGCACGAAAAAAAAATCGGAATATCAAGGATTTTGATCAAATTATGAAGGTTTCGTATAATATTAACAGTGCTGGGATATGTATCTAGGTATTTGTTCGTCATATCAAGGTTTTTGAGTTCACAATATTCGACAAATCAAAGTTTAACTGTATAGTTTTATCAAAAAAAATCTGAAATATTTCCGACTAAGAAAAAATTTATAAAAGTTTTCTTTGTTTAAAATTGTTTTTTTTCTTCTAATTAAAAACTACAATAAAAAATTTTCTCCAATTCATAAGTTTTTAAAATTTAATATATATATATATTGTTTTTGACTAAACATGCATTTTTCCGATCAAATGGAAATTTTTCCAACTGACTTTCTCATTTTTCCACTTTGTAAGTGCTTATAGATAAATAACATTTTCTCGACTAAAGATACATTTTTCCTATCGAACAGGGATTTTCCCGACTGATTTTTTCGTTTTTCCAATTTGTAAGTCATAGTAAAAAACTTTTTCCGACTAAACGAACATTTTTCCAATTTGTAAGTCCTTATAGGTAAATACCATTTTTAAGACTAAACGTACATTTTCCCTATCAAACGGGAATTTTTTCGTTTTTCCAATTTCTAAGTCTTTATATTAAATAACATTTTTCCGACTAAACGGACATTTTCCCGACTGATTTTTTTCGTTTTTCCAATTTCTAAGTCTTTATATAAAATAATATATTTCCGACTAAACGGACATTTTCCCGACTGATTTTTTTTCGTTTTTCCAATTTGTAAGTCATAGTAAATAACCTTTTTCGGACTAAACGAACATTTTTCCAATTTGTAAGTCTTTATAGATAAATACCATTTTTAAGGCTAAATGTACATTTTCCCTATCGAACGGGAACTTTTCCGAGTGTTTTTTCGTTTTTCCATTTTTTAAGTCTTTATATTAAATTACATTTTTCCGACTAAACGGACATTTTCCCGACTGATTTTTTTCGTTCTTTCAATTTGTAAGTCATAGTAAAAAACTTTTTTTCCGACTAAACGAACATTTCCCCTATCGAACGGCAATTTTTTCGACTGATTTTTTCGTTTTTCCAATTTCTAAGTCTTTATACTAAATAACTTTTTCCGACTAAACGGACATTTTCCCGACTGATTTTATTCGTTTTTCCAGTTTATAAGTTTTTATAGTTAAATACAATTTTTTCCAACTAAGTGTATTTTTTACCGATAAACACGAAATTTTCCGACTGATTTTCTCGAGGGGGGGTGCCGCACCCCCCCATACCCCCCGGGATTTACGCCCCTGGCCAGGTATCGCGACATCATTCAATGCGGCAGAAAAATCCTCCTCGAACTGAAAAATTTCACACTAAATAGTCAACAAGAAATGAATAGAAAACAGATTACAGAAAATCGCCACTGATCGAGATGATATAATTCAATCTTTCATAACCAGGCACTTTGTTTTAAAACAATGCAAATTAGCATGTTTTTAGAACCTACAATATCAGGACGGAAGTTGCGAACATAATCTGATGGAGGAGATATTTGTACAGTTGCATTGTAGCATTCATTTTAATACAATCTTTTTAGAGCATCGAGCATCCCAATAGACCAGATTTAATCACCTACAAAAATTTTGAAACCTGACAGTAGAAATATTTTTTACCAAATAAAACTAGTGAAAATTTCGACGATATCTGTAAAAATTTGAATATTTCACCGCAATTTCACCCTTCAATAGCGCAGTTTTACAGTTTCCAAGAAACCAAAAGTATACTCTTACAGATCAAATCCTCTAATCTATAGTGCAACTAGTTGTAAAATGTGTGAATTTTACGATAACCCTTTTAAAATACACTGGCGATCCTAAGTCACTTCGCGCCTAAAAGAAACGATATTTCCTGCGCTAAAAGTAACTAAACGAAAACGTCCGCAGTTTAACAACGTTCGGACGGTTATATTTCTTACAAAATGAAATATCAGATACTTCAACAAAATCGGTAACACTTTCAATTTAAACAGAATGGAGTCTTAAGATATAAATCCTACAAATTTAAGGTCAGTTTAAAGGGCATTCATCACGGACTCGGGTTGCACCGGGCAGGTCAACTAGATTCTTTATAAAAACTGCTGAAATGTTAAAACAACATCAATTTTTTGCGGCCCCAAATTTTGGCGGCCCTGGGCAAATGTCCGGCTCGCCCCCCCTTAAGCACGGCCCTGGCAGGACCGAAATATATTAAAACCCGTGAAGAACCTATATCTATGGGACCGTCCATAAATGATGTCACACTTGAAGGGGAGGGAAAGGTCCGTGAAATTGTGGCAGTTTGTGATAAGGGGGTAAGAAGAAATGTGACACCACACATTTTGGTTAAAGATAAAACCATTAAAAATATGCAGATACAATTTTTAAGTTATTTTTAAATTAAAATACTTTGTGCTCATAAAGTAAAGATAATAATTCAAGCCAAATTCCATTTAAAATTTCAAAATACAAATGTTTTCAATTGCTCCTTCATATTAATGTTTTATTACTACTGTACATTAACTATGTTTTTTTTTTCTCATAAACCTTAATTTTATTTCATAAGTACACGATAAATACATGATAAAATAAGTACACGATTCATATTTATTTTTATGCTCACCAATAAAACACATTGTAAATTTTTAAAATTAAATTTGAAATAAGATCTATAATATAGTATTTTTTTCTGAACTGCAAGTATACGATTATATACAAGGAGCAGGGTTTAATGAAGAGTGACACTTTATGACAAAGGGGATTAGGGGGGGGGGGGATTAAAATATTGAAAAAAAGTGTGACAACATTTATGCAGAGCCTCTATGATTCAAAACTTTTATGAGACCACCGAAAGAAATATCCGTACAAAGTACAAAACTACCTGTTAAGATGGATACCTATGTAGAGAGAAAAGTTTTTACGATTCCAAGTGCTTTTGCAGGTTTTATTGTCTTTGTTCAATAAAACCTGCATAAAATTTGCAGCCTTTTTTTATTTTGTTTATTTATTTATTCATCGTTAAATCTTCAGTTTTTTTTAAGTTTTTGGATAGAAAATGAACAAATCTTTTCAAAAACTATGATAAACACAGCTTCAAAAAACGACAGAAATCGAAATTTAAATGGATATTGTTTGTTGTTGTTTTTAAGTAACTTGTTATTTCCTTGATCTCGCTAAATTTACCTTATTCTTTTTAACAAAAACTACTCAACTCATCATTCCTTTTCGAATCTATTAGCCATTTGAATATCTTATCTATAAAATAAGCGATGCAAAGGACCACCTGGGAAAAAGGTCACAAGTCTGCAGCAGTTCATTCACTTTACTACATGGTTGTGATTAGAAGAGGGAAAAATCTTGACACTTAGATATCCCTTGAGGGAGAAAAAAAAAAATCTTTATTATAATGTTGATCCAAACAAAGGTCCTCCTATGCATCTGATTAATGCTTACGACGTCCGGCCCCAATTTTCGACTTCTCATATCAAGCTTTTTTTTTTTATTTATTCTTTTTAAAGAGTCTCTAAAACTCGCCAGGTCGCTTTTTGTTTCGTCACATTGTATCCAATGGGAGGTCCAAATGACCGCAGTGAAACTCCGCCTCTTTCCGTCGTCTCGTCGAAGATCACATGGAGAAATGCAGCCAATAGAAAGGCCAGCCGATGGTGCGACAATATGGCGCTGTCAGAAAGTAGAGAAAAAAATGACTGTCAACTCTATTTCTGTGTCCTGCTAGGAAGCTAATTTTCAGGCGGCTGAGTGAATATAAATGATTCAGACCGCACAGAACTAGGGTGTGCGTAAATATTTGTGAGAGAACAGAGTGATGAATTTATAATGTTTAAACAATAAATCTTCAGTTGAATGTCCCATTTTGTGCAGAAAATTGTACATAATTCCTAAAAATTATGTGTATGCACTTAATTATCCTGAAAAGGATTTTATTTTATGAATAATAAATTTCTGAAAGTGGCATTTTCATGCAAATTAAACAAGCGTTTCTCATATTACTTCATTCTATAAGAAAAGTGAACAAATGAGTGAATTATTTAGTTTTACTTCATTGTGCTAAATATAATAGCCCAAGATATTTCAATATATTTAAATAACACACAAATAAATAAATCCAAAGTTTTTTTTTTTTTTTTTTTTTTTTTTTTTAAGATAAAAAGATATAATACAAGTTTTTTTTCTTAAAACAGACATTATATTTACATTAAATATTTATTAAATCAAATAGTGTCTAAACTTTAATACTTTAATTTAAAGAAAATTTAAATTTCAAATTAAGGCATGATAAATTAACAAAAAATAAGAAAAATGATTTTTTTTTTTTAATTTAGATACAGATATGTGTGTATATTTAAAACCTAATAACAATTAGTATTGTTCGTACTTCTTTCTTTCTTTATTTATTTTAATTGTATATATTTATTTATTTTATTCCTACAATATATATATATATATATATATATATATATATATATATATATATATATAATTAAATGATTAAATAATTAATCATCATCCATTATATCAAATAATAAATATAATAATTATTTGTGTTATGAAAAATTATAATTATTTTCTCGTTTTTTCTTTTCTTTTCCGTAGATTTTTTTTTTTTTTTTTTGGGGGGGGGGGGGGGTAGGAGCATTTGCTCTATACTTCCCTCCCTAAATGGCGTGCCTGATTAAGGAGTCTCAGGAGTCTTACTTTTTACCTGGTGGTGCAATTTAGCAACATGTCACATTTAGTTTTTTTTTTTTTTTTTTTTTTTTTTTCAACAGTCTCTATTAAACATAAATGCATAAAATTTTTAATGTAAACAACTTATTATCTCTGCTATTCAATATATATTTTTAAAAATATTCTACATTGAAATTTTACTTATTTATTTTTATGTTTAATTTTGATTATTATTATTATTTTATTTTATTTTTTTTTTAATTGTTTATTGACTTCCATCTATTGCGCGCAAGATTGTAGCAAAACTGTTAGTTCAAGAGCCCTCAAAAATTGATAGCGTAAAACTAACATATCTTGAACCTATGCTTCATTTGAAAGTTATTTATTTATTCGTTTGAAATTTAAATTTAAATTGTAAAATTTTGAAAAAAAAATTATTGATTTTTTTTTTTAATTTTAAATAATTAATGCAATTATAATACTAAATTTGAAGTATAATTTATTTTTCACCTTAAAATTAAGACATATACCGAGTTTCATTCAACTTGCTTTGTCAGTTTTTGATAAATGTGGCACGCAGTAAAAGTGAGTTAAAACAAAATTTTAAATTTTTTATCAAAATTAAACTTAAAAAAATAAAATTTCAATATAGAATGTTAAAAAATATATTTTAAATTGAAAATACATTAAAATGTCTATAGTAAAAATTTTATGCTTTTGTGGTTTATAGGGACTGTGGGGGGAAAAAAAATGTGACATGTTCCTAAATGGCACTACCAGGTAAAACGTAAGACTTCTGAGACTCCAATATATAACATGCACTCGAAAATCGATATAATTTATTAATTTGAATAACAAATATTATAAACTAATTTTGTAGATTTTCATGCAATTAAAAATTTAACATAACACTTACTTGAAGTTTCAGTTAATTTAAACGGTTTATTTGAAAAGGTAACTCATCAATCTAAATAAAATTTAATAAGAGTTTGTAAGATCGAGTAAAATTTTGGCGAAAAATAGTTGTAATGGAAATCTTTTTTGCGCTCCCTCACTCTGTGATAAAGTAATAATAATAATAATAATAATAATAATAATAATAATTGTAATAATAATAATAATGAAAATAAAAAATTTTGTTTAAAATTTTCTAAAATATTATAGTATATTTTGGTGAGTAAATAATTTTTTTTAAGAAAAAGTATACAGTCATAGTTGTAAAAATAGTATGTTTTGTACAACCTACATTTGATTTAACTTTGACATTTATCGAAAACAACAATTATAATCCTTTTCCGTTAAACCTTCTTTTATACCCTGATACTTTTATATGATCAACATTTCTTACATACTTTTCTGAATTTGTCAAACACAATTATTTTTCAGTCAATCGCAGTCATTTTCACAGACAAGATTAGTCCCAATGGAAATAAAAGTTCTCAAATCAAATTCTGCAAGGTTTAAACGGCAAAGAAATCTCTCAAACTGAAAATAAAAAAATTTTAAATTTGGAACCAGTGGAAAACAGTTTAATTTGCAAAAAATGTCTCTATTTTATTATTTTATTTTACTTTATTTATTTATTATTATTAGTTTTTTTATATAATAACTTTTTGTTCTGCAAAATAATATAGATTTTTTTTTCTATTAACTCTTTATTATTCTCTAAAACTTAGAAAATCCATTTTTATTACAGAAAACAAAAACTGTTTTTTTAAACACAGTCTGTAACAAAATACAGTTTTTTTCTGTAAAACTCATAGTTTTTGCATAAATTTCGTGAATAAACATGGTATGCAAATTAAAATATGTAACATGAGCCCCAAAACAATATAGAGCACAAAAGCATTTATTACCCACAGTGTAAAAAAAAAAAAAAAAAAAAAAAAAAAAAGTTAGTATGCAGGAGTAAAGTTTCTGTTTTTTAACGGAATTTTCTTTTTTTTTTATTATATTACATGTATTTTTATTTTTATTATATTATATTTTATACTTTTTTTCTTTCAAAAATCAGCGGAAAATTCCTTTTTTACCCTTACAAGTTGGATATTAAAGCGGAAATGCTATTTCCAAGACAGACAAACAGAAATTTTCTTTTCTAATTGAAAGAATATGGGAATTTTTCAATTCAATTTTTAAGTATTTCAATTCAGTTTTCCTATATTTGGCCTATAACCAAGACATTGAATGTGGTACTATAAAAAACAGAGCATCTACCCACCATAATTGAAGAGGTCTCAGATTCGTATATCAGGAGGAAAGCGAGACAATAAGAAACGCGTGTGATAATTTCCCTTAGAAATACTTGATCCAATTAAATGTCCATTTACTATATACTATAATACTCATTTTGATATTTTAAAAATTACGAATAGTTGTTATTTATTTAAGAGAATTTTTTTGTGAGGAAAACGGAAAAGTACTAAAACATACATTTTGTGAAAAACAGGCATAAACGACAACGTTTTCGCCAGAACAGTTTTTCTTTTCAGCCGGTATATTATTTATAGTCCAAGCATTGTACAATTATTAGAAACTAATATTTTTCATTCATTTTTGATAAAAGTATTAAATATGACATTTCATTTACAGAAATACTTCGATTCAATAAAATTTTCAATTTCATCAAAATCGAACTTTAAACTAAACGAATTGCAGTACAACCTCATCGTCTGAACAAAGTCTAAGCCGAATTTTTGAAAATTCTGGATTTCCGACAGAATAACAAAAATATGGCTCTTTTATTCATAACTTAATTTTTAATCAAATAATATTTATTAAAATTAAAAAAAAAGAAAAAAGAAAAAAGAAAGAAAACAAATTTGAATTTTAACCAGTGAAGTTATTTCTTCTTGTTAAATTTTTCGAAACATCGCTGACAATTTTATTTGATTCCAAGCGAAATTGTGTATTTTTTTATTTGTATTTTATGAACATTTTCTTCATTCCTTTGTGCTGTTACTAGGTTATTAATGTTATCGGCGGTTCTATGAAGCATAGCGTCAGCAATCTCGCTGCCCACTAATTCATCGCTTTCGATATTGAGTTTTTCATAAGTGAACAATTGCTTTTCTTCTTTATCTCGCCAATTAGAATTTAAAAGAAAAAAAAAAAAACAGGAATCGGTAGATGATTTTGGTGCCAGATTTTTGAAGTTGCCGGAATTCTGAATGCCGGATTTTTCAGATCACACTGTATTTAATTTACATGTTTATAAATATTTTTTATGCAACAATTTTATTCTGTCTTTTAATTTTCCATTTGTGGTTTTCTTAAATTTCATTTTTGGAGGAAATTTCATTTTGTGTTTTATGACTTTTACATTCATATTTTTAGAATCTCCAATAGAAGATGTATGTAAAGTTGATATTTTTGGATTATTATTTTTTTTTAATATTTTACTTTTTATCTCAAATTATATCAAAATATCTCAATTTTATTCTTACTCTACAATATACCTATCTTAACACAAACATTAATAAACATTAACGGAAATCAATTATGTATACATAAATGTATAATCATTGATTAATTTATCGAAAGGAAACTCTTATTTTTTAGTTTAGAATACAATTAAAATATTTAGTAAATGTTTTGGAACTTGATATTTTTTAAAACAAAGACAAATTTATCGAATTGGTGGAGCCAAGTGAAGTTTTTAAATTTTTGGAACGGAGTATTAACCTAATTTTTGACAGCTAAATGTAGAAAATAATTTATGTTTATCTATAGATTTTGCTAACCCAATATTAGAAATTAAAATCTAAGTTTTGGGTTACGAACCAGAAAAAGTTAAAAATCTGTAATTTAAAAAATCTATCAATCTCTTACATAAACATCTTAACTTTTAGAAATATAACAGTAACATTCTCAGTTTTCAAAGGTATCCTGTAAAAAATAAGTAAATACATAAATGAGCTGTAAAATTACTAATATTTTTCTAAGAAACTGGGATTCCTAGAACTTTTTAGCAACAGCAACAACAAATGTTCATTTAAAACAAAAAAATCTGTAATGTTACTAAAGTTTTTATAGAAAACTAGGTGCCTAAAGTTTTTTTTTTTTTTTTTTTTTTTTTTTTTTTTTTTTAATTTTATTACAATCCTGGTTAGAGGTAAAATTTTAGCAAGGCTACACTGTTATTTTTATTTATTTATTTATTTTATTTCATTTTTAATTTCAGAGAATTTACGAGTATTCCATTATCTTAAGACCTATGTAAAATTACAGAACTTAAAAAAAGTCAAGATTCTGTTAAATAACAGGGAAGTTATTTTGTAAATTTACAACAGACTTTGTAAATAAACATCGTTAAAAATATACATGACTCTTTAAATTTAATTATAATAATTTAATTTAGTTTTCAACATTAGTGAATCACGTAAACTTCAGTAAGCTTGAAAGAATTTGAATTTTCCCTAAAATTAAAGGCGATGTATCAATTAATTTTCTGAGAATTTGTTCCTGAGCGTCCTAGGATTTGAACTCGAGACCTTTGGAAGAGCGCCTTACTGACTGAGCTGTAAGAGATATTGATTTTAAGTACGAAGTATGTATTTTTTGATTCAGTGAAGAAAAATCTATCGTACTTGTGTTTCTCAAAGATTTCACTTCAAATATATTCGGTATAAAATTCGTAAATGTATTTTTATTTATCTTAGACCGATACATATAACTATTATTTTTTAAATCAATTTAAACTTTTTAACTAGTTTAAATAATAAGTAAAAAATTCAATGATTTTTTTTTAAGTCAAAAATTTGAATCTATTTCATTTTTTACAACAGTAATATTTTAGAGATTCAATCAAAAATATGCATTTAACTAACATTTAAATAACATTTTTAATGCACTACTATATTTTAAAAGAATTTTTAGTAAGAAATAACAGAAAAATAAACAGAAAAAATGTAATTTACTACTTAAAACAGATTTCTTATGTTTTCATTATTTTATTCATTTTGTGTAAAATGATTTTAGAAGATCAATATATATTTTCATAACGCATTTGCTAATGAAATAATAATAACGATAGCATTCTAGTAATAATAACAGCTTTAAAATAATGCTAAGCAATTTACCTTTAATGTTACCGAAATTCTGACATATGAAGAAACAACTGCAAAGTGATTGTCGGTAAAAAATTCCCACTAATTCTGAAGAGATGATTTTTCCCTTTTAAAAATATTTTAAATAAATAAATAAATAAATAAAAAACTTTTCTTTTAATAAGTATTTTTAATAAAAATTGCAAAAGTATTTTACGGTTTGTGTTTTGAATGACATGTTATAACAAAGATAAAAATATCTTTAAATAAAAACATGGAAATCCCTACAGAGAATTAGATATAAGGTAAGGGAAATGTCTGTAAAATGATAACTAAGAAACTCTATCGAATGCATTTAAGCGTCAACTAGTGTAAATTTACAGAGAGTCTCATTTTTTCCTGAGTTTTTACTGACATTTTTAACAGTGTACTGTAATTTTAGTAGTTTTTTCTTTTTTTTTTTTTTTTTTTTTTTTTTTTTTGAATTTTGCAAAAGTTTTATAGATTTACATCTTTTTTTGAACAGAGTACAAATAAAATTCGAGTAAGCCTACAAATTTTTGTAACGTTACATCTGTAGTATTACACACACACACACATATATATATATTCTGTGTACAAAATCTATGGCTCTTAACATTTTGACAAATTTTATTCTATTGGTACTATTTTTTTAAAAAAGAAATTTATCCTCTATTACATAATTTTGGAAATGCTCTAATTAGATAAGATAAATTTCATTTTCCTTTAATACTGGTGCCAAAAGTAAATTTTACAAAGAAAAATTACCTTGAGACAGACCCAGGATTGTAACGCAAGAATGTGTACATCGCGTTTATTGTTCATAGTGAAGCGATTTTTATTACGAAGGTAATCATAACCTGAACTAATATTTCAATTTCAGAAATCCATAATCATTCTTTAACACTATTGTCTTTTGAAAAAAGAATTATTGATAATAATGTTCTATATCTTCAAAAATGCGATATTTTCAGATTTTAGGAGTCTGTGTGTACATTATGCTGAAAATATGTACAAAATGCTGATTTTTCATTTAATGCAAACATGATTATGGAGTTCGCCACAACTTGGACGAATTTGGGAGAGTTTCATGGAAAACGTCATTTTGTTTGTCTTATTCATTTTTTTTTTTTATCTTTTCTTCTTTCAAAGGACTTTTTCTAAGAAGTAATCACTTTATCGGCACAGATTCAGATCCCATATACTGGATAGCCCTTATTTCGCGTGGAAAAGTGAATAACATCCATCATTCATATTTATCTTTCTCATACTTTCTCTCCGCCTCCTCCCCCCAATTCCTAAATGATAATAACTTTCTCAATTTTAAAACATTCGTGTTATGCAGATATTCAGATTCAGATTCAGTGGAATGGGCAATTCTTATTTCTCATCAAATGTACTTTTATTACAAAGTGAATCATAAATTAGACCAATTTCGAAAAGGAAGAGAAAAACCCCTATCTGTTGCTCTAACTCGATTTTATTTTTTACTTTATTTTTATTTATATATTTATGTGTATGTATGTATTTGTGTTTAAACTCTATGCTAAATAATAAAAGTTTTCTCATTTTCAGAAATGTAAAGTCTGTACAGATTCGGACCTTACACAGAGAGGAGGAAAAAATCTGTAAAGTTACTAAACTTTTTCTAGAAATTTGAGATTCCTAGGACTTTTTATGTAACGGGAACAGCAAAAATTCATGTAGCATTTTTGCACTGTAAATAAAAAAAATCTGTAAATTTACTGAAATTTTTTTAAGAAACTGGGATCTTTAGAACTTTTATTGTAACTGCAACCTAGGTTACAGATACAATTTTAGTATCATTACTGTAATTTTTATTATATTCTTTTGTAAGCAACAGATTTCGGTAACTTTACAAAAACTAACTTCGTACATTGACATCTTTTTTTTGTACAGTGCAACACAGATAAAATTCTAGTAAGATTTCTACGACTTTAGATCTGTAGAAGAATATATATTTATCCACTTACAGCGTAGACATTTTTGCAACAATTAAGTGCTTATTACAAAGTGTACTTCCAAAATTATTTGCAACTTAGGGAATTTCAAAATTGAGGGAAAATGCCACATTGTTACTAAAATCAATTAAATTTTTCACAAGAAAAAAAAAAAAAAAACTTGGAAAAATTAATAATTTCTTCATTTTTTAAAAGCGTGATTTGGTCATAGATTTACAGATCTTATACAAACATAATAATTCTTACGAATTTGAATATTTCCAACTGAGCGAAAAATTGCCCAGGCCGGGAATCGAACCCGGATACTTGGCTTACAAGGCCAATGCTTTACCTGTTAAGCTAACCGGGCGATAACCGGCTGGGATTTTTCGCTCAGATAACCTTATTGGCCATAACATCTGGTCTGTCATTTAGACAGCTCGTCAGAATAAGCCGCAGGTAATGGAACTCCATAGAACGATGGATACGTAGATATACTATTATTTTAACACAATCTGACTGATTGGTAAAGTTATTGGGCAATTTTTCGCTCAGTTGGAAATATTCAAATTCGTATGATAACTTTACCAATCAGTCAGATTGTGTTAAAATAATAGTATAATAATTCTTACTTTTTGTCGAATATCCTTTTTTTATTATGCAAATAAACCATCATTTCAACCTTTTTTCAATTGATCATCTATTTAAGAAAAACAAATACGTCGAGCCAAAACACGCTGGAACTATTTTTGGCATGAGTATTGAAGTTTCATGACAGATGTATTGATAAAACTCTTAGCACATATTTTAAGGGAAAAAGCAATGCTATTTTTAGATGAAACTTAAATTATTTTAAACCAATAAAATATCGATGAGATACTTTTTTATGTTATTCAAAATAGTTATTATCACTCTTTTTAATAATATTTCTCTTAACACTTTCGGGTACACTGGTGTTCCCAGTCCAGGCACACCCAATTTTTATTCCAAACTTGCAAACCGCCATAATATTATTTTAATAACATTTTGTTTTTACAATAAAAAAGCTTAAAATAAGGACTTTTTTTTTTTTTTTTTTAGTCGTTTGTATATTCCTGTGTCAGTCAATAATTTCTCACTTAACTAACAGAAGTTATCCGTGCTGAAAAGAGTTAAGGTTAAAAACAAGAACAATAAATAATATAAAGCATCTCTACAAGAATGAAATACCTTACATAGAATTTTGTGCATGAAAGCTTCACAATTACTGAATAAAAGGGTTTCATAACTTTTGAATTAATTATTGGTAAACTTAAATAAACTCATGGACATGTTTTTAAAAGTATACAAGATATGCTCTGAAACGTAAAAAACAAACATAATGATATTCATTTTCTTTACATTCAGTTCAAAATTTATATATTGAATTACTGTTAACGTAAAAAAAAAGAAAAAAAGAAAAGAAAAGAAAGAAAATAGAAAAAAAAATCAAAAAATATTCCAAGATTAAAATATAATAATAATAATAATAATAATAATAATAATAATAATAATAATAATAATAATAATAATAATAATAATAATAATAATAATAATAATAATAATAATAATAATAAGTTTAAAGGTTTTTTAATTAAAATAAATAAGTGTATTATGATATAAATTGTGTTACTACTTTAGAAATAGGCTTATTATTTATGTGATAATTGCGAAATACAAAATCGCCGAAAAATAATTTTGTTATTAAAATGTTTCAAAAGCTTTTCATTTAAATTAAAAATTAAAAATGGGATTTTTGGCGGAATTATTGATCCTTTTAAGAATTTATTTTCATCATATGAACATTTTATCGTTTGTATGCAAAAATTAATTCAGATCTCTTACTTGAGATATCAAAATTTAAAAGTAAAAATAAAATGTATATTAGATGTGCGAATTAATCACTTTCCAATTTTAATCTAAATTTGAAAGTTTTTTTTTTTTCTTTCTTCTTCTTTTTTTTTTTTTTTTTTTTTTTTTTTTTTGTCACATTGAGATATTTTTTACAGTGTTTAAGTCACTGCAAATTTTATAGATATAAATGTAAAATTGGTCTTACAAAATATTTGTAACCACAAAAATCCCAAGAATTTATTAGAGAAATTTTTGAAGAATTTTTGACTTTTATTTTCCAGTTTATAATTATCATTTGTTAATTTCAATAGTTGTTAAATAACGAATTAAATTGTTGTTTTAAAAAATCTTATGTTTTTATCATCATTTCATAATATTTTCAGTAATTTTATTTTTGCTAAAACCTTTATCCTCTTGGCAACAGGCTTCGGTTTTCTTTTCTTTCCTTTTTAAAAATAAAATGGACAACAATACACAGCAATGAACAACAATAAAATGAAACATCAAAAATGAGCATTTTTTTCTATTAAAATGTACCAGTTGATCTAACCTGGGCTTCCTGTGTTACTGCGTTATAGAACACACCTGAAAAGCTTTTTATTTCACTCTAATAAACTTTTTACTTATTTTATTTATTTATTGTTAAAGTTCTTACTAACATCAAAAATTATTTTTACATAAAAAATATGGATAATGTATTCAAATAAAGTTTTAAAATTTATTAAAAGCAAAACTCTCTAAATAGCCTTAAAGTCAAAAGTTTTTCTAATGGACAAAGATTTCGCTTAAAGCAGCTTTCCCTATTCGATGGTTAAAAATTGAAAAAAAAAAAAAAAAAAAAAAAAATGCTGTAAAAGTGAAATTTATTCCTCGTGTGTTGCCACCACCAATATGAGTCAACGTTATTCAAGGACATTTTTCCTTTTATAAAATAAATTGAGTAACTTTACTTTATATAGTTTTTTTTTTCATTTTTAAATGCATTCAAACTTGTGAAAGTTTATTAAAAATTAAAATTAAATTTCCTCTGTACTGTTTCCGGACTTTGCACCATAAAACCCCATACAACCAACCAACCATCTGTATTTTTTACAATTACAAAAATAACGACAATAATAGCAGTAACAATGAGAAATAAGAAAATTCTTTTATTATATTCCTTTTAAACAATTTTTGAAGGCTCTGATTAAATTACATTAAATTAAATTTTCGTTAGATTACAAAACAAATTTTTAAAAAGATCTCACTGAGTATTATTGTAAAACTAATTTTGCAGGTGTAAAAAGTATTATGGAAGGGGTTTAGTGTAGAAGGTGTGGAAAACAAATAAAAAATGAAAGGATGAAAGAAAAGATAATAGAAAGAAACAAAAAGGTACTCTATAATAATAGAAAAAATATAAATTTCAAATTTTAACATAATGAATTTATGCAATGTAAAATTCAAAAATTCAAAAAAAATCTCTCAATTTGACCAAAAAAGAATAAAAACCCTATCAATTTTGGCGCCAATGGAAAACCGTTTAATTTACAGGAAATATCTTTAATTTTTCATTAAAACAATATTTTCTGCAAAAAATCTACATTTTTTTTCCAAAAATTACAAAATCTATTTTTTACAAAAAAAAAAAAAAAAAAAAAAGAAAAAGAAAAAAAGAAAGAAAATTTAAACAGTTTTCTCTGTAAAAAAAAATATATATATAATTTTTTCTGTAAAAATTACATTTTTTTCTTTTTTTTTTTCCAGTATAGTTTTGATTATCAGGTAAAAAAGAATATTAAATTTACATGAATAATAAATGTATAAAATATGTCCATTATTTCCTTTCCCCCCTTTTTTATGGTCTTGAGAATCTTTTGAATTTTTTTATTAAATTATAGGTTGTTTTCTGCTTTAGACTTTATGTATTTATATACATGTATAAAAAAATAAATAAATAAATAAATAAAATAAAAAAATTATAATTAGAAAAACCAGAAATAATGACATATATGAACTGAAATTTATGCACATGTTGTATCTGAATAATAACAATCCGGTTATAAAGATCATAAAAATAAAAAATAAAATAAAATAAAAATACAGTACATATAGGTAAATATGTTTTAATTGTTTAAGTGTTTGCCCCATCACGCACAATGGGAAAATTTACATTTTCGAAATTTTTTAATTTATTGGCGTACATTGCCTATTGCACGCTTTATACTACTCATAGTGTTAATTAAAATTACGTAAATATTATCTGAATACCCTCATAGCAGTTCTTAGACCTACTGTTATTTTGAGCTTGTTATTTTTTCTTCAAAATAACATAATGTGTTTTCAAATGCAATAAATTTTAATTAATAATTGAAATACATTGTATGTATTACTTATAGTTTTTACACAAAACCATCCACATTAATATGAATATACTATCTTTATTGCTAAAATGCCTATTTAGTGTTGTTTTTATACAGAGATTCTCTGCATATATACTACTATTGCTGTAAAAGCAGTTTTCCAGGTATTGTGAATTTTGAATACTAGAACATAAACGGGGTTCTAGATAGCGCCTCTCCTCTCTGTTCTTTGTGATTTAAAAGCTTAATATACTTCGTTCAAGCACTTTATAGTTATATAAGAAAACAAGTTGGAAATTGCACGTAAAGCGTAGCAAATGAGGTGCGTTCGTTGATAACGAAGTTTTAAAATATTCAGATCTTGCTGATATAGTAGAGCTTTAGATACAGTATACTGTTCGAAATCTTTGTGTTCCTGTAAATATGCAGGGAGTAATTCTTATTATACTTCATTAACGTATATCTTATTCATAAAATGTGAAGTAGTTTAATATAATTAAAACATTTCCCAAACAATGTTTCCCCGTATAACATTATTTAGTGGAATACATTTGTGTGGCCCTGTAATTTAATAATAAATATTCTTTGCATCACAGATTATACAAAATGTATTTTTAGTACATATTTCATAGATTCATGTCGATTCTATTATATTCAAATGAGTGTAACACCATTAAAATGCATTTTTTTCCCCCATTGACCGTAATGTAACGGAATACTTTTGATTGTCCCTGTAATTGATCAATGCATCCGATTTTCATAACATTTGAAATGACTCGACAAAATTATGCAAAAAATATACGTTTTAAATTTCAAACGATTAAAATGCATTTGAAACTTTTTCCCCATTGACCGTAATGTAACGGAATCCTTTTGATTGTCCATGTAATTGATCTATCCATACGATTTTCATAAAATTTGAAATGACTCGACAAAATTATGCAATAAATATACGTTTTAAATTTCAAACGATTAAAATGCATTTGAAACTTTTTCCCCATTGACCGTAATGTAACGGAAAATCTTTTGATTGTCCCTGTAATTGATCTATCCATCCGATTTTCATAAAATTTGAAATGACTCGACAAAATTATGTAATAATTATGTATTTTAAATTTCAAACGATTCGGTTATGTAGTTTTTGCGTTGTTATATGCGGACGGACAGACAGACAGACGGGCAGACAGACAGACAGACAGACGGACAGACAGACATACAGACAGACAGACGGACGGACTGAGCGACAACAATAGGTGCTACGTATTTACATAATTACGAACGCACCTAAAAAGGATAAAATTAGAAGTGAATAGATACAAAGTATTAAAGTAATCGACACCACTTATTTGAAAAATGCACTTTTAAGACAAAACGAGTTTAAAATTTTGTGTTAGTCTGTATAAGAATGATACTACTTTTATACATAATAATCTGTTCCAGCACCATAAAATAGTCTCTTTTTAGTTGATAAAACTTCTAAAACAAAAAATCTATTTTGCGAATTTTATGACTAAAAGAAAAAAAAAAAGGTTTGGCAACTTTTCTACTTAACAATGAGTAATATGGAAGAATAAATAAGAAAAAATATTATTATTATTATTATTATTATTATTATTATTATTATTATTATTAATTTTTATTTATTTATTTATTTATTTATTTATTTTTATTTTTATTTATTTATTTATTTTTATTTTTATTTTTTTTTTTTTTTTGTAAAAAAAATGTTTAATGTTGCTTAATATTTCTTTCAAAATAACTTATCTTTTAATTAATAGATCTAAATTGTTAATTTATAATTACTAAATTCTTACATAAATAGTAGCACAAAAAATTTAATTTTTAAAATAATCATAAAAGAAAGTTATTTATTTTAATCAAATTAAAAATGTTCAAATCAAATCATTCAAATCAAATCCAAAATTCCAATTTTTTTGAAAAACCGAGACTAAAAAAATTTAGCGGAGGTATAAAATAAAATTTTAAATAATAATAATAATAATAATAATAATAATAATAATAATAATAATAATAATAATAATAATAATAATAAAGAAAAAAAATTCGAAACAAAATTTAAAATGCTGAATCGTTAATAAATCGCAATAATTTTTAAAACAGAAAGATAATTGAATTCCAAAAACTATTATGAATATCAGCGATTATTTATCAAAGCATAATAATAATAATAATAATAATAATATATGTGTGTGTGTATTATGTATGTACATATATAAACCCTTAAATTGGCAAAAATAAGATTTTTAAAAAATCTAAATTCATCTAAATTTGCAATTTTCAACCTCTAGTACCAGGATTTGAGCAAAGAACCTTCCGTTCACTAACAAGATGCTTTACCTCCAAAATATGATGTCTGCACGAAAAACGGGGAAAATAAGATGCTTTTTTAAAATTTAAATCGAAAAATGAACGGATGACATTGCTTTTCATTAGATTTTTAGAAATTGACTTTTTCAAAATTTTATGCTTTTTCATGTGATATAAGGTATTCAGCTGTAAGTACTCGGGTCAATCCATTTCAAGTGGTCCAGAAAATATTTTTTTGGTCGCTCGACCATTTTTAAAAAATCTGAAATTTTTTGTACAACAACCCTAACATGACGAAAGTTCAAAATGACCGTTCTTTTAATTTTACTATTTTTTGTTTGTGCATGGCGGCCATCTTTGTTTCATCGTGTGCAGCGATTTTCTCAGATACTAGGGTACACAAAATTGTAAATATCTCGTCTTCTATTTTCCCAATTGAAATGGGGTTTACAGCATTTTGTTCAGAATAAAATAGGCTAAATAAACAATAATAGAAAAATATTGAAAAATAAATTTTTACAGGTGAAATTTTAGCACAAAATTTATGATTTTTTCCAAAATCTATCCGTTTGCAAGAGGAAAATTTTCATGCAAGGGAAACTGTCAACCTTACACAATTTTTTCTACAAATAGGTCAAAAGTATGTGTACTCATACACCAAGTCCCAGATCTGGGAGTTAATTTCTCTTTGCGAAAAAAATTCCGAAATTCGTCAAAAATTTCAAAAATCGCACTTTTTAGGCTTTGATATCTCTGGTGGGGCACGAGATAAAAATCTGAAATTTTGGCCTATGATAGTATTGTGTAGTAGCGTTATGTACAAAAAATTTCAAGAAGGAGATTTGACTACAAGCTGAGATATGACATGGAAAATATGTGAAAACAATACTGCCAAACTATTGTAAACCTACTATGTAATTGTTCAACAAAACTGTCAACCTTGCACAATTTTTTCTACAAATAGGTCACAAGTGCGTGTACTCATACACCAAGTCTCAGATCTGGGAAATGATTTCTCTTTTCGAAAAAAATTCCGAAATTCGTCGAAAATTTCAAAAATCGCACTTTTTACGCTTTGATATCTCTGGTGGAGCACGAGATAAAAATCTGAAATTCTGGCCTTTGATAGTATTGTGTAGTAGTGTTATGTACAAAAAATTTCAAGAAGGAGATTTGACTATACGTTGAGATACGGTGATTAAAAAATTTTAAGGAATGCTATTACGAGTACATTAGGAGAAATGAGATTAGTCTCTTTTATTACAATATTTACACAGAAAATATCGTTTGTTGAAAACAGTTAAATAATAAACGTTTAATTTACAAAATACTAAGTATGCTCAACAAAGAGCTTAACAATATTTACGAGAGATGTTATGAATTCGACCAGTTACTGTTGTCAGTCCATTAGGCTGTTCTTTCTAAAAATTTTATTTGAAGCCACCCAATTCTTGTCATCCCTTGTTAACTTGAATGAAATTCTTTAGATTTAATTATTGAAGCCATGTCAACTCGATCAGTTGTAATCCATTGTCTGTAATTTACTTTTCCTGAAATGTGTTCCGGTAAAATTGTTGCAATAGCATTTCTAGAGGATTTGTTCATCTGGACAAATAGTGTATTGGCTTAGCATACATTCTGAATTGTTTAAATCACACAGAAGCATTTGAAAAAGATATTTGTAATTAACATTTAACTTTGTACCATAAATAATTAATTTAAAATTTTGGAGGTATGAACATAGTAGGTTACAATAGTTTGGCAGTATTGTTTTCAAATATTGTCCATGTCATATCTCAGCTTGTAGTCAAATCTCCTTCTTTAAATTTTTTGTACATAACACTACTACACAATACTATCAAAAGCCAGAATTTCAGATTTTTATTTCGTGCTCCACCAGAGATATCAAAGCCTAAAAAGTGCGATTTTTGAAATTTTCGACGAATTTCGGAATTTTTTTCGCAAAGAGAAATCATTTCCCAGATCTGGGACTTGGTGTATGAGTACACGCACTTATGACCTATTTGTAGAAAAAATTGTGCAAGGTTGACAGTCTTGTTGAACAGTTACATAGTAGGTTTACAATAGTTTGGCAGTATTGTTTTCACATATTTTCCATGTCATATCTCAGCTTGCAGTCAAATCTCCTTCTTGAAATTTTTTGTAAATAACGCTACTACACGATACAATCAGAGGCCAAAATTTCAGATTTTTATCTCGTGCCCCACCAGAGATATCAAAGCCTAAAAAGTGCGATTTTTGAAATTTTTGACGAATTTCGGAATTTTTTTCGCAAAGAGAAATTAACTCCCAGATCTGGGACTTGGTGTATGCGTACACGCACTTTTGACTTATTTGTAGAAAAAATTGTGTAAGGTTGACAGTTTCCCTTGCATGAAAATTTTCCTCTTGCAAACGGTTAGATTTTGGAAAAAATCGTAAATTTTGTGCTAAAATTTCACTTGTAAAAATTTATTTTTCAAAATTTTTCTTCTACTGTATATTTAGCCTGTTTTATTCTGAATAAAATGCTGCAAACCCCATTTCAATTGGGAAAATAGAAGACGAGATATTTACAATTTTGTGTATCCTAGTACCTGAGAAAATCGCTGCACACGATGAAACAAAGATGGCCGCCATGCACAAACAAAAAAATAGTAGAATTAAAATAACGGTCATTTTGAACTTCCATCATGTTAGGGTTGCTGTACAAAAAAATTCAGATTTTTTAAAATTAGTCGAGCGACCAGTGCTGGACCACTTGAAATGGATTGACCCACTCAAAATTTGAAGTCTCTGACTTAGTCAATTTTTGTCTACGGACTTTGTAAGAGCCAAACAGAGGAATGAGAAAGATAGGGTTTCGTCAGATGAACGAAACCCTAAAAAATAAGTTATCACTTTTAATCCATTGCTCTCTAACATAAAATTCAAAAAGTAATACGGAAATTTGCTGTCTGATAGATAACTAGCCTTAAATTTTAGTTTATATTTCATCGTTCTGACTAATTGCTATTATTATTGCGTCTAAACATCGATTTACAGATCTTATTATTCTCTGAGAAATATCTTGACGAAATAACCGATTTATTTGCATGGAATGTTGTTTGTTTATCAAAGTAAAAAAAATTTCTGCAGTTCTTAACAAAATTGGCTAATTACTTTTTTAAAACGCGATATCAGAAAATGCATTTTATCTTTTCAGTAAATTAATTAAGCGTCTAATTTATCACAAATTATCTAATTTGGTTTCAAACAATCTATTCATTCATTAGTCTGCATTTCTCTTGAACTTATATTTTAAACACTGTGTATCTCAAAAAAGTATAAAAATTAAAATATTCTAGTTCAGTGAAATAAAATGAAATTTTATTCTGTGCTGGGGATACTTGCTGCTAATGCAACATTTAAATAGTAAAATGCAACTTTTGTAAATTTAGTGCAAGTATGCATTTACTCACAAATATATCTTTTAAAAAGTGCTTGTGTGAGAACGATATAAAAATATTGTATTCTAAACTGATATATATACAGAGTTAGCTAGAAATACGTTGCGCATCTCAGACGCCCCTAAGATGGGTTCTTTTGGTCCAAACTAGATGAAATTTGAAATACAGATAATTCAAATGATGCGCTTTACATATACAAGGTAGAATCCGTCAAATTTTGACGAAAGCAAATGTTTAAAAAGGAACTGTTTCATTAACTTATAATAAACCTACAAAATTAGTTATAGTAAAATGTGCATTTTATATTGGTACGCCAAACTCTTAAACAAACCATATTTATCGTCAAATTAACAAAATACTATATTTTTAAAACGAAGTTGTAGAAATTGTTAAAATTAAACTTTAATCGTATATGTAAGCAATAAAAAATAATAAAAATATGTTATTATGATAAAGTTATAAATTAAGGCTCTTATGCTAGTATTCCAAAATGATAAAAAGCAAAATTTATTCAACTTTGACTCAATCATAGAATTTTTTTCCCCGTGAAATCTAAACCCGACATCATTTTCGCCATATCAAAATTTACAAATATGCATTTCAAATCTGTATTCTCGTTTAAAAAAAATTGGCATTTTAATTTGATAATTTTGATTCAAAACTTGAAGTCTCAATGCTATTAGCTTAAATAGATATTAACTGTTGATATTTTGTAAATGAAAATTTTGTAAATGAAGTCAAAATTCACCAGGTTTTATAACAGAAAATATTTAAATTTCTACTTTTTTTTCCTTTGCTTTAAATAGAAATGGAGTACTCCTGTTGCCACGATTAGAAAAGAGGTATTAAGAGCTACAAAAAAATTAATATTTCAAAAACAAATTAAGATACAGCTTTCAAACAAATTTCATTTAAAAGTACATTTTTTCCTTTACATGGTGGCGTAAAAATTGAAAATGTATGATATTAAGAAGTTTAAAAAAATTTAGTAGCAAAAATTGCAATACCGAAATTTATTTAAATTTTGAAAGTGTTGCCAGTGTTGCCAGGTGTTGCCATGCGCAAAATGACGTATGCGTTACGCACAGATACGTTTGGCCTTTATAATATAGATAATACCATTAATAGTAAAACAACATATAAACCATGACTTTAATACAAAATTATCACATTGAAACATAGAAAAAAATTTAAATGAATACAATTGAAATTTGTAGAGCCAAAGCATAATCATCAAGCCCACAAATACTTTGGAACTACATACATACAAAAAAATGCAAAAACTAAAAATACAAAAATCTGCTGAAATAATACATTTTTAAAGAAAATTTAACAGCAAAAGACATTTGCATATTATATATAATATGCAAATGTCTTTTGCTGTTAAATTGCTTTCGCTGTAAAAATATTTGCTGTAAAAAATATCCGTTAATATACACAAACTTTTCCCTAAAATTTTAGGGAATAGTTTCATTTTTCCGAGAAAACAGTAGTATTTCCGTATTTTCCACTTTGCGGTTTCGAATCACGGAACTGCTCCGTTAATTTTTCCGAAAGTGTAAAACTTCCGTTTTTAAACAGCACAACATTGGTATTTTTAACCGATAAGTGTCGTGGTGCCATCTGTATGAGGAAAATAGAGAAAAACGTTATAGCAACATTTCCCTATTTTTCTATTTTAATAATGAAAAGGAGCATATTTTTACAATATTAAAATAACAATAGTAATAATAAAATTTATTAATTCTTTTTAAGTTTGATACAGTTGTAAAATTATTCTTTTTTTCAGTAAGATTTTAAAATAATGTTTATTTATATCACAGTATAAAAAGTGCGTACGAAATTTTAGTGGGAAAAAATATACTTTTAATTTTAATATATAATACTTTTTGATCTATTCAAATTAAGAAGTTCGCACATAAAATTTAAAATATATCGAAATATATTACCGAAATTATTATTATTTTGGCGATTACCTAAATCATAATAATCAATAAATGTAATTAATTTTAATAACCCATAGTAACTTTTATTAAGTTATCTTTATTGAGTTTACAATAGATCGTCACACGAAATATTTGTTAAAATATATGCTTTTTAAAAAAGTGCGTTAGTATCCTTTTATAAAATAAATAAATGAATATGAATAATATTACAATAGAACTTTAAAACTCTTCCAAAATAGAAGGAAACAAAAATTTTTAATACTTTTATTCATGCATGTAATATCTTAAAGGCTAAACTTTTTTTTTTTTTTAATAAAGCTAAAATTTAAAAAAAAACTAAATATCAGAAATTATAGAAAGAAAATCTATAAAACAAAATTTTGAACTGCATGCTATCTATATATATATATATATATATATATATATATATATATATATATATATATATATATATATATATATATATATATATATATATTATATATAATATATATATAAATAAATATATATATATATATATATTATCGCTACAGAAATAAATCCGCGTTCAAAATCTTGTCTTTACTTTATGAAATGCATCTGAAATAAGTAAAGATATTTGAAAAAGCGTTTGGTGTAATCATGGTGTAATGGTATTACACTGCAGGCTACGACCGAAGACGACCCGGGTTCGATCCCCATGGAAGGTAAGTCACATTTCTTCACTGTTATTTAAATTAAATGTATGTAATGTGTTCCTGATGTTAACGTGTCTTTCTAAAGTAAAGAATAAAAATCACAAAGATGTTAGTTTGTCCTTGAAAAATTCTTTTAACTTTCAAATGAAAATTTTTGCATAAAAAATATTAAAAAACGGAAATATTTTGTGAAAAAACGGAACTATTCTTGGAAATTTTTTTCCGTTAAAAAACGGAAGTAGTACTGGCGTCTAGATTACCAGTACTATTTCCGTTTTTTAACGGCAAAATTTTTTATAGTGTATCAACTATTATTAATTTGTAAATTAATCAGTCTTCTAAACTTTCCATCCGTAATTTACTATTTGAAGTTATATTTTGACATTTTATGGGCAATCGATAGTCTGTAACAGATGAGTTGTGAACTTTTCTTTTAAAAGAGATAAGATAAATTTGCATGATAATAACATAAATGTATTGCTAATTACCTTCAATGTTGTTCTATAACAGGAGAAAAAATATGAAGTAATTTGTAATCCATGTTCAGTCATACAAGTTTTAAGCAAATAAGCAATACCCCCACCCCTTTTGATTATGCTAAATTTTTAAATAAAAGGCTAATTATTTAAACTACTGTGTAATTCTCAAACATAAAATAAAATTGTGTATATATTCAACTTTAATAAAAATACGATATTTGAACCTAGCTGGTTATTCGGAGACCTTTAAAAATATATAGCGCGGACATGAAGACAAACAGACTAACTTGCTTTACAAAAGCTTTGTGTTTAGCATAAGAGTAATACTCAATAATGTATACAAGTTTATTTAATAAAAATCAGCATTTGCTACATTTTGTATGGAAATATAAAATAAAGGAAAACCAAAATATACCCCCCCCCTTTTTTTACTACATTACTGGTTGTACTTATTAAAGTAATTCTCAAAAATAATAATAATAATAATAATAATAATAATATTAATAATAATAGTAATAATAATAATAATAATAATAATTAAATAAACGAAAAAAATTAAATAATAATAATAATAATGATGATGATGATGATTCCTTACTCAACAACGCGAATCATTCTGTCACATTTTCTGTCTCATTTTTAAGCGTAAAAGCATAATATATGCAGATAAAATTATTGAAGTGATTTCAAACTGAACATTTTCTTTCATTTTACGACAAATGAGTTATATCTTGAATGATAAGAGACTTTTGTCTTAGGATGGCAGTTCTTTCCTTTCCTGCATTGTCGCATCGGAAAATCGGATTTAAAACTACAGTTCTGACACTTTTTTCTGAAAAATCTTTTGCTTTTACCAAAAAAGCGAAAACACTTCCATCAAATAGCTCCAGCACTGTAATAATAATAAAAATAAAATCTATAAAATTAACTAAACTTTTATTAGGAAACTGGAATTCCTAGAACTTTTCGTGCGTTGGTAACAGCAAAAATTCATGAACCAGAATTGGTAACATGAATTTTTACTGTTAGCGTTACATGAAAAGATATAGGAATCCCAATTTCACAAAAAAGGTTTAGTTACTTTGCAAATTTTTTTACCACTGTGAATAAAATCTAGTTAAAATTTGATAATCTTGAGAACAAAACTTAATTTAAAAATGTATCAGAAAGTAGCCAATTCGAATTTGAGAGCAGACTTTATCTGACATACATATACTCTCAAAATTGACCTTAGAAAGTAACCATCAACATAAAAAAATCTGTAAATATTACCACCTAAAGCAAAGTTAAAAATTAAAATTAAATAAAAAAAAATCGCTGTATTTATATAGCACTTATAAATTAGTAACAGCTTCTTTCTATTAAAACAAAATTAATCTCATTTAACATTATTATTAGTATTATTATTAGGAGAGCAGAGGTGCCAACTTATATGGGCCCGTGGGACGCGAGTCCACCCAATAATCTGATCGCTGCGCTTGCACAATTTTCATTGATTTATTTCGTTATTTATTTATTTATTTATTTATTTATTCACTTTTTATTATATCGCAGAAATAAAAATCTGTTTTATTGACGTTATCAAAATAATTTTGTTTGGAAAATAGTAAGGTCATCAATCAGACCTACAAAAGAACTAAAAGCTTCTTTAGCGGATGTATAATTAAACTAAGAGAGATTTCCTGCATATTTTGCATCAGATTTTAGTTTCATTTTACATTATATTTAATAGTCTGCAATTTAATATTTTTTATGTTACAGTTATTTATTTAAAAAGTAACAATTTTTATGATATTTATGACAAATATTAATGTATTTATAAGGAATAAATATTATTTTATTAAATTTAATGTAATTAAATTATAATAATTTTATATTTTACTTCATAAAACCATAATTTTATTTCGAATTATTTTTTTTGTTCATTCGCCTTACCTCACCCTTTTCTATACAGACACGTAGGAAGAACGAAAAATTGTATGTTATTTTATAGAAAAAATTTTAAGCCCATCCAATATTATACAAAAGTTGGCGCAACTGAAGGGGAGGGTAGTGTGTTAGAAGCAAAAGTGTAAGGAGAGAAAAGAAAAAAAAATAGCTTTGAAAATATTTTTTTCAAAAGAGTTTTATAATACATTTCTTGTATGATGTAATTTTTTTAATGTAAAATAATGTCTATTTCAGCTCAATTAAGACTAGACAGAAATAAGAAAAAAAAAGTGTTAGATTTTTGTTCAATTCAATTCAAAAAAAAAAAAAAAGATAGAGTATAAAAGAAACTGCAAACGAAGTTGGGATTTTCATATACAAAACCTCCTCCTTAAATAGTTTCGCAAAAGACATCGTTTCAAATGATTAACTAATTATTCATAAATTTAATAGTACGATTCCATAAATTAATACGGAAATCAATAAAAATTTCAATTCTATCATTTCAAATAGAAGCTCGAACAATACTTTTTATTCTTATTTAATGTAAAACCTTAATCATATTCCCAATAAGAATATTAATAAAGTATGGAAATCGTTGAGCAGAAATTAAATTCTTATCGAATATAAATGATATTTTTACTTTATTTAACAATTACCGAATTAAATACCTCGACTTTTTATATCCAATAATTAGCAAAAAAGTTAATTTTCTAACTAACTTTTTCTTTTTTCCCAAAGTTAAAAAATTCCCCTTTTTCTCATCCGAGTGTTAAATTTACTTCCCGCCTCTCTCTTCAAACATCTCACCTAAATATCCCCGTGATTAGAACTCTTTGCCCTCTCTTTCAAATCCCAAACTCTCACAAAGTCATAGGTGGCGCCACAATTCAGCCGGTATTCTCATCTCTCTCGGAGCACTATTCCTGCGGTAATTTTTTTTCTCTCTCTTTCTGCCTCTTTTCTCTATATTCTCCTGCTTTATCTTTCTTTTCCGCACCGGCTCCTGATTGGAAGACGAGGTTTGTTACGACCCCCCCTTTACAACGTCGTCGCTTTGTTTACTTTTGTCGGCAGCTTCGGCGTTTTTGGGTGTGACTTAAAACGTGGAAGGTGGCGCTATGAGTGTCCATGTGACTGAAGTCAACCCCCCCACACCTCTTTGAAGAGTGATGTGTGTAACAAGTTGTGAGAAGAGACACACACAGAGTGGTTTCTGTTTCGGGCCTACCGTGCGTTCTTTTATGACAGGCACCTGTATATGTCACATCAACTTCTAATAAACATGACAACCCAAGGGAAGTGCGACTTTTAGCTAAATACGCGTTAAGTCATATATAAACAAACCCTGATTTTAAAGGATTGCTCTTCTGTACAAATAAATACTGTACACAGAAATGATTATCTTTAGAGAAACACATTCTGTTCCTTCTCTTCCTAAAAATTATTTAGTTAAAAAAATTCAAATAATAAAATTTAATAAGAAATGTCATGTTAAGATTTTCACATAATAAGATCGAACTGATTTTGAAACCACTAAGTGAAAAACGTTTGTTGTTTACGCGCAAACTCCTACAGTTATATAAAACAATAAACACACTTCCCTGATGTGTTAATTTTCACATGTTCACTAGTGATCCTGGACCGTCAGTGTGACTTTATCTACCGGCGAGTAATTACTCCTCACTCCGCGACGTACCTAAGCCTAACACCGAGAGCCAGGTCTTATGGTCGTCCCGGTACCGGCCCATCTCCCAATGGACGCCGCCGCGGGCCCAAGGTCCAACGGCATTGATATCCTGCATCATCACTCCTTTGCTATGGCCATGTCTAGCCGGGCCAAAGACTTTTCTATCGAAGCTCTTATGTCTAATTCAGCTGTAGAAGAAAGTTCCGAGGAATCTGAGAGAGATACTCCTCTGGGGCGAGAATCTTTGTCAATATCACCTTTAAGTAAGTCATACTTGCATATCTCTTTCTAAATGTCCAACTAAGGGGGAAAATTATTTTAGTATTTTTTTATATCATCTTGTTATCGCGACATTTGATGATAAAAAAAATTAACTAGCTTTGTTCCAAAAATGTCTTCAATTTCTAAATTTTTATTAAATTTAAGAGCTGGTAGTTATTCATTTCGCAAAAAGAAACTAATATATACAATTAAAATGAAACACACATATATAAAAATAAATCGAAAAGGTAATAAAGAATATATGTAGTTTCCTTATTCTGTTTCATGGGATAACTTAAACATTTAAAAGCTATTTGTGTATTGCTGGTTTAAAAAATATTTCCATTAGGAATTATTTCATTAGACAAAAATTAAGCTTTTTTGACTCACATGTTATAATAAAATACTTCGAAGGTTATTATCATTAAAGAATTAGCAATTATTATGATTCATATTAAGGTAATAAATATTCATTTAGTCAAAATTGCTTGACAAAAGGAAATATGATTAGTTGCTGATACCAAAATATGCAAGAAATAAATGTGTTTGATGTGTTTTAAAAATGAAACTTAAATTAAGGACACTTAGTAACATATATAAACTTATTTTATAATAAAATTACTTACTTGAGTGTATTTTTATTGCCAACTATGACAACAGTAATTTTCATGGAAGATTTTTTTTTAATGAAGCTTACAGCCATTATTTTCCCTTATGATAAGCCTTTTGCATTTCTCATAAAAACTGTAAAATATATAAGTCAATCAAATACAAATAATCTTACATGAAAAATATTATTTTTTGAAGCTATAATATGCTATGAAGGCATATACTTTAATGTTAAAACAAGCACAATTTATAACTAAAATATAATGCTGATACATTTAAAAGACATTGATTCATTATTTTTATTTACGATTAACTTTTTATAGATGTAAGACATTAAAAATTAAGTTCAATAGCTAAAATCGTATGAATTGTTTGTGTACTCTTCTAAAATACCATGGTTTTCAAACATCATTACATAAAATTCGTTTTTATAATAATGTCGATAAATTTTTTTTGCATCTCGAATTTACTGTAAAAAGATGTGTTTTAAAAAAGGCTATTTTTCTATTTGAACTTAATATACTAAAATGTTTTAAAATTTCAAAAAAAAAAAAAAAGTTATTTTACATTATTTTCCTTAGTTTATTATGCAAGCGTTTCAAATTATTCTTAAATATCTAAACTAGTGTGACATATATGTTAAATATTAAAAGAAAAAAAAAATTTCCTCAGAAAATCTAATAATAATTTTTACCACAAAAATAAAAACTTTTGAAAATAATTATTACTTCCCAATTTAAACATGGATAATGCATCTTTAAAAACTTTGTAACTTATACTGAATTTGTAAGAATTTGTACAACTAGGTATCTAACCAGAAAACTACCCTAATAATGTAATATTGGGAAAAAATGAAATAAGTAGCAATCGAAAGGGCATATTGAAATGTGTTTTTGGTGTATAAATCACATAGTAAAAAAAAATTGTAATCCTACAGATGTAAAGTTGCCGAAATCCGTATGCTTACTAACATTTTATCTGTACACTGTACAAGAAAAGTTGTAAATGTTCAAAACTAATTTTTGTAAAGCTACAAAATGTGTAACTTTACGAACGAATCTACTAAAATTACAGTTATCTTATTAAAACTTCTTCTGTAACCTGGATTGCAGTCACATAAAAAATTTTAGGCATCCCAGTTTAAAAAAATATGTATCTTAGAAACCCTGTATATATATATATATATATATATACATATTAGTGCACATCTGCATCTGTTACATGAATTTTTGCTGTTGACGTTACATACAAAATTTTAGAAATTCCAGTTTCCTAAAAAATCTTAAAAACCGTATAGATTTTTTTCATTTTCAGTGCAAATTTGTATCTGTTACATGATTTTTTGCTTTTGCCGTTACATGAAAAATTCTAGAAATCCCAGTTTCCTACAAAAATTTTAGTAACTTTACAATTTTTTTTTTTTTTTTTTTTTTTTTTTTTTTTTTTTTTTTACAGTGTATTTGTCCTCAGCTCTTCATTATCGAGATATATAAAGTTTTAAAATTTTTTTAATAAAATACAGCGTTAAGAAGCGAAAGATCTTCATCACCCAGCGAGCGAAACAGTTGATAGTGTAAAACAGTAATAGCTCCCCTTCTTATCAGTTATACGTTCTTTGGATAAATTATACATTTATGCTTCATTTAGCATTATTTCATGATGCATTATTTAAATTTTTAATGCCTCAGTTCTGCATTAACCCTTTCGTGTTTGATTTTTTTTTTTTCTTTCTGTTTTGAGAACAAAATTACTTTTATTTTAACAACGTTGATCGTATAGCTATCTAAATAAACTTGCTGATATTTAAAGATTATCTCATTGTCTGTAATCTAACGAATGCGTTTATTTTGTGTACTATTCAATTCATATTGATATGATAGCAGGTTAAGGAAGAGTT
Organism: Maratus speculifer; assembly: GCA_964019185.1. Lineage (NCBI taxonomy): Eukaryota > Metazoa > Arthropoda > Arachnida > Araneae > Salticidae > Maratus > Maratus speculifer. Next base: position 290,017,651 of record OZ025296.1, read on the forward strand.
TTTGAAGGCGTTTGGAAAATACCTTATTACAACAGGATTTGAGAGGGTGTTACTACAACTTTTTAATATTTTTTGAGTTTCATCGCACATGTTTGGTTCAGAAAAAGTAACTTATATTTCAAATTTAAAGAGTGAAAAATATGTATGAAATAATTCAATCGCCAATGGTGCAAAAATAATTAAGTAAACTTTTATTATTACTATTATTACTAAACTTAAAACATAATAATAAAAGTATAGCCCTATATTATGATTTCTAACTTGTAGAAAGTATAACTAAGTAATTATTAAGACAAAATAATATACAATAACTCGATGAAAAGACATGTATATTAATAGTAAATCAGGGTTTAAATTAGTTGACTGTGAAAAAGTACCAAATGTGTGGAACGAACTTGATAACAGATTTGTTATAGTCGTGTTAGGAAAAGTTCAAATATTTGTAACTGAAAAATAAAAACTTTGAATGATCCTTTTTATTTTTATAATATGTGTTGTGGTTTTGAAAATGTAAATTTTCAGAATCCGGTCATTCGTTTGCAAAAACCCTGTACATCTCGATAACCCATAGATAAGGGCAAATATTTTACACGTGAGCAAATGTGTTTCAATATACTATTCTGATTATTGCTTACTTCGATTTCTTTTTTCATTTTTACACTAATGTGTAGTTTCTTGCAGTGTTATTTACTTGAAACAATATAATTCAAACATAAAAAAAAACCTCTATTAAAGGCCTCCGCCAAATAAAGCAAATGTTTTCTTTTCAGCAGCTTTACTTTCTATGCTCTATTTATTAGCAGAGTAACGAATGTAAAGGGCCTAGACAAATCTTATTTTCATTTTCTGATTCTGATACGAAATGATGAAATCTGACAAAAACTTTTAAAAGAAGATTTAAAAGGTGCATTAATTATTTAAACACAAAACAGGGTTTCATGTAATAAATCATATTTATGAAATATTTTTTAATGCAAAACACAGAAATGAAATTTTTATAATGAATTCCATTTATTTTTATTAATTTTTGTAACAATTAATAGCGAATTGTCAGCAAAATCATTTTCAGCCTCAGAATCCACAATATGCCTTTTTTTCCCAGATGTTTAAAATCATTGAGGTTACGTATCTTTTAAAAAGTAATACTAATAATAGAAATAGAAGTGATATTTTTGAAAGATAATTATATATATATTTAATAAATTATCATTTTAAATAAATTCATACATTTTAATCGGAAAAAATAAGTTTTTCAAAAATAGAAAAGTTTTGACATTAAGGAAAGTCGCTGCATGGTAAAAACAGCAATTTTTATTCCTGAACAGAGTACAATTCCTTAAAAATGTATCAATAAAATAATTTATTGTCAAAGTCCTACGCTTTAAGTAATAATAATATAATTTCCGAAGTATGATTTATTTAAAGCATTGAACTAATTTACTTAAAACATTGTAGTAAAATTTCATTCACTAAGTATTTAAAACATTATATTAAAATTTTATTAACATTTATTTTTACTTAAACTGATTTTAAAAAAATCAAGGGAATTTTGCTGAAAGAATATTTATTTATTCTGACATAATTTTAATTTTAACAAAACAAAGAATGTTTTATGCCTTAAAACTATTTTTCTGAATTATATATTTTTAAAATATCTATTTTATTACCTCTATTAATCATACATAAAAACTCATGTAATATTTTATTTATTGTTATTATTTTAAAAAGAAACTGAAATTCATATAAACTTTAATAGCATTCTGCACATTTTTCATAAAGAGAAGAATCAAAAGCTTACTTGATCAGAATCTTAATAGAATTATATAGCAGTTTGGGTATTTCTAATAGCGGTAAAATGAATATAGTTGAACCTTGGCAACATAAATATCTGTTGATATTTTTATTTTTCTTCATTTAAGCATTTTATGAGATAAGTAACTAAATCTTTATGTTTGGTTTGACAAGAATCTTGAAAATAAATAATGTTTAAGGAAATTCACATTGAATGCGTTCAAGTTACACTGTAAAAAAAAAAAAAAAAAAAAAAAAAAAAAAAAAAATGAAGGTACTAAACATTTTCTAGGAAATTGGGATTCCAAGAACTTTTCATGTAACGATAACAGGAAAAATTCATGTAATCGATTCTGAAACTTGTATTTTTGCTGTTACCGTTACAGGAAAAGTTCTTGGAATCCCAGTTTCCAAGAAAAAGTTTAGTACCTTTGCAGATTTTTTTTTTACAGTGTAAGAAGGTTTATCTGTGCGAATGAAATTCTTTTAAAATTTTATAAATCCATATTTTTTTCACAGACTGTTGTTCAGTTTCGTTTATAAAAAGCTTCCTAAATTCGAAAATCAAACTTTTCTTTTTAGGTTAGCAAAATAAATAAAGAAAAACACCTATTTTTATGTTTAACAATACTTTAAAATATAACCAGATCAATTTCAAAAGAAAAGATAATTAAAAACATTCCAATTTTATCTTAATGCAAAAATCTATTTTTTAGAAAAATACGAAGCTCTAAACATTTACTTTTTCTCATATTTCCCCCCTTAAAAATATAAATTTAAGATAATCTTGACAAAAAGGATTTTTTTTTCAAATTTTGCAAAAACTGAATAATTTTCATCCGAATTTAAATAAAATTGATACATGTATTTCTTCCTCAAAAATGCATTCTTCTTCTTTTTTCTTTTATTTCATAAGGAAATTAATACATATTTTAAAACTTCTTTTGTCTCTTAAAAATTCTTATTCATCTGAAAAGACGTTTCAATATACTCTTCTAATTGTTGCTAACTTCGATTTTTTTTTTTTTTTTTTCATTCTTAAATTAAGGTGTAGTTTCCTGTAATGTTATGTACTTAAAACAATATAATTTCATACGTAAAAAAGATCTCTATTAATTTTATTTTCCGCCAAATAAATCAAAGGTTTTCTTTTCAGCAGCTTTACTTTCTATGCTCTATTTATTAGCAAAGTAACGAATGTAAAAGCCCTAGACTAATCTTATATTCATTTTCTGATTCTGATACAAATTCTGATACGAAATTCTGATACGCATTGATTTTCAGTTGGCAAAACTTAATTTAATAATATGCTTAACTTAATATTTTATGTGTTAAAACATTAGTGAATCTGACCAGTCAATATTTTATATAAAATTTAGAATATATTTCATAAAATTTCGTCAATTAAAAAATAAGATATGTACCTAAAAAAGAGTATATATAAAAAAGAAATTATAAATACTAATTTCGTTACGAGATTCTTTAAAAAGTATAATCCATTACCCGATTATAAAGTCTAACATTAACAAAGGTAGTTTTGAGAACTGGTTAACTAACAAACACTTTTTAAGGGTGTATAAATCCAAACTGCTTATTTTCTAACTTTTTTCTGTCAAAAGCATCCAATTGGCAGATTCTGTTATTCAGAAAGGGATCTGTTATTCACTTATTATAATTTGTATTCTCTTTTTAAAGAAGAAAATATTACTTTTTCGTTTTTCATTATTTTGTATCACAACGAAAATGTAACCGTCTTACGTAACAAGATGCTCAAAGATAAGAAACCAAAATTAAAATTAAAGCATCATTTAATTTGCCTTACTCTTATAAAAGTCGGGCTGACTTTTATCTAGTTTTTTGAGAAAATATATTAGTTTCATGAATTACATACTTTTTTATGTATGTTATTTTATTTTATCTAATTTCCAGCGACATATCTTGTTTATAAAAAGATATCTATTATTATACTTCTTTTTTATGAATATACACTTACAAATTATTGCCATGTGTCTTTTTTTTTTTTTTTTTTTTTTTTTCCAATAGCCGAGCCCGAAAATTTGAATATTAGGGTTTTAATTTCGAATTCATCTAACTACACACGTTGTGATAGCTCTAGTAAAATATAGCTCTTAATAAATATATTAATCAGAAAAACTAAAAATACATGCAATGAAAAACGGAAATATTTCTGTTAATTATCATTGTATTATTCATTTTTTAAAAAACTGTAATTTTGCAAAATATTACATATTATGTCTCAGACGAAACGAATGGAATATTCAATTAATCCCAACACTAAAAAAATACTTTAAAGAAATAAAATATATACATATAATTATAACCTTTTCTCTAATAATATAGCGATATCGCCTTATCGCTATAGCTGAAATTGCTTTTGAAACTGTTACTTTAACTGGTAATGTATTACGTTTTATATATACTCCAGTTCTTAATGTTTACATCAGACAATATTATTTCTCTTTCATACAAAACAATCAATGTTTGTGTTATTTACATGTTCTCTATAAATTCTAATTTAAATTCCTCGATACCAAACTGTGCTATATCTTATTAGATATAGCATTTGCGAAAAATACCTAATTTCATTTCAAAAAGAAAAAACTAATTAAGCATTCAGTTTAATAAATAATCTTCTTTTAAACTAAATTCCTAATATTTAATTTGGAATTGATACTTCAGTTTATCACAGTTGAAAATGGAAGAAAATAATTATATCAAATTGAAAATATGAAAAATCTTAAAAACAATCAATAACGTTTTTACAAACTGGGTAATTATTTTTCGTTATAATAATATTTAAAATACTGTGAACTTTAATTAAACGCTGAATTAAAAGAAAGAAAAAAGGGGATATTATATGAAATTAAATTTTGAAGAAATGATTATTTATTAAAAACAATTTACTCATTCTCTCGGAGAATTCAACGTAAAGTATTTTATTTCCAGATCGTATTTATATCATTAAGGAACAATGTGTTTGTAATATAGCCATTAATAATAATGTAAAGAAGAACGTGAAATGGAAAATAATGAAAATAAAAATTTATGTGATTGTGTTTTGTGTGTTTAATAAAAGTGTACCTTTTAAAGTATAATGCCTTTCAGTAACATTTACTTAAAAAAAAAAAAAAAAAAAAAAAAAAAAAAAAAAAAAAAAAAATCGTTCTTTTTATTTTAACTATTTATTGGTTTTCTTTAAAAATATAAATATTTGAATGTATTTTGTATAATAAGTATTTAATTTTAAATAAAAAGTTTTAGTAATAATAAATATTGAACTTTTAAAAAGGTATATCCAGGTTATTGGCTTATGTACTTTTAAGAAGATATATTTATGTAAAATACTTATATTTTCTTTATATAATTTGTAAAAGTGACTGATCATATTTTACTTTTAAAGGATTAAATTTGCGGAAGATTCATTTTAGTGCACTAAATTGAATCTTTCACAAATTTAATTCGCTCATGACAGAAAAAAAATTGCGAAAAACTTATATTGAAGACAAATAATTTCGTGTCTTTCCTTTTTTAAAGTGAAAATGTTTCTGAAAGGCCCTGTTTTTGACATTTGAACAAGAAATTACATAACTATTTAAAATAATAGATTTTTATTTATAAAGCTGTTGCATTTCATTTTTTTTTTCATTACGCTGATACTGAGATTGAGACACTCTTCTGAGAGGACTTCATTGGGTAAAAATGATGCCATAGTGAAAATAACCTGAGTATTTTATTTCATAAAATTAAATATTTTTCAACGAATTCGTCTAAAAGTAAATTTCTAGATTTCGGCGGCATTTAATAGATTAGTAAAGAATGCGAATGCTTACATGCAAAATTCTAACTGTCAAACGTGACATAAGGTTTGCGGATGTATTTATTAATAATCTAATGGTATATTAAAATATTTTCAAAATAAGGAGTAAGAATGAAAAGTGTGCATGTATTTTTAGATTTCGCTAAAGGTGAACTCCGACCAAAACTGCTTATTTTCTGATTTATTTTTATTTTTATTTATTTATTTATTTATTTATTTATTTTATTTATTTATTTATTTATTTATTTATTTATTTATTTATTTATTTATTTATTTTGCTCTCAAACCTACCAAACTGGCAAATTCTTTTAATTAAAAACTACATAATGTGCCGTGCTTGTCAAATTTTTGATAAATGCAGAAAACATTGCAAAAAATGCTGCCAAATTTGGCATTTTGAACTGAATTTTCTGAAGAGAGACATCGGGGAATAAAAAAATGGTCATATTGAGAAAATAATTGTTTATAAATCAAATTCTAATTAGTTGAGTGAAAAATGAATTACATGGCCTCTTATACATCTCTACAAAAATCACCTCAGCAAGTTTCCTGTTTTTATTTTTAAAAATTAGTCTGAAAATACCTCCGAAAATTTCAAGCTATTGGGGGTGGAAAATATTTTTTCTAATACACCCTTAAAAACAAAAATTATAATTGCGTGATAGTGGCGAATTTTCTTTGATTTTACATTACGTAATATCAAAGATCAAAGCATCAACTAATAACTTCATGATATCATGATAACCATCGTTAATTGCATATTATTGATTACATATAGATTACATACAGAAATAAAGTGTGATTTTTGACTAATGTGAAAAGTTGAAAATAAACGCTAGTTTAAAATAATGCTTGTTTGAAGAGTTAGACTAGCCGATTTTCATATTGATTAATTATTGTAATTATTTTAGACAATGCTTAATAAATTCATTCGATTAGTTCTTTTAACATTATCATTCGTCGAATTCAACTTTGTTGTATAAAATTCGCATTATCTAAACGTTATTCTATTTATAAAAATTTACTGTTTTTATTAAGTACATTGCAGAAAACGGTGCACCGGTTGCCATAAAAAAAAATCTTTAAAAGACTCGTCAATTTTTGGACAGCCGAAACAAATATACAGATAAATATGTTATTCATATATGAGAAAAACTTAAGACAGCAATCAATCTTGAAAATAGAAAAAAACTGAAATTAAAAAGTAAAATAAAATAACATAAATCAAAATCAGCGCTTTTTTTGTGTATGTGTGATTTTTATTCACAATTCGCAATTACACATTTCTATCAAAACAAACACGCCATTTTCATCAATTTCCGTTATTATATAATTATATTTTGTCATGAAAAAAGAAATATGTATTGCGAATTGTCTATTTATAATTTTGGCATGAAGTTTGATTGGATTCGCTGAGGTTACTATACAGCAATTAATTACTACAAATTATAATTCAGCGATTTTGATTTATAAATAACCTTTTCGAAAGAACAATCGACAGCTTAAATGGATTAAAAGTTCCATACGTGGAAAAGTAAAGTGGCGAGTGTATAAATGGCATTCTTTTGTGGGCTTTTTATTTAAATAGAAACTTCTTTTATCAATTTAAAATAAGTAATTTCACTAAAATCGTGCACTTAATTCTTTTAAAATATATCGAAACATCTAAAAAACTTTTCTTACAATAAAATCAGTTTTTCAAAAGTTAAAATTTTGATGACATATGCTGAGTACTTTTGATTAAAAACGTAACTATCTTCAGCGGTGATCTGATTCCATACTGAAGTACTCGGAGTGTGATAATGTAATTTTAAATTTTTAAAACTGATTTTATCCATTGTATCAACTTTTTTATACTGTGAAAGTTTTTTAAGGCATTAAATGCATCTTTTAACATAGATTATTGATTTGAAGTTGGTTTAATTCAAGGTTAATATGGTATTCCAGTTATATATACGGATAAGTGTTTAATTAAAATATCTTTACATGTGTTATTTGATAAATCTTTTTCAAATGAAGGATAAAATTTTATTTCTGTTTTTCTCAAAAATCGAAAGATTTCAGACAATGTGAATGTAATACGTCGAGGATCGAGTTGAAACGTCCGTTAGTTTAGTATTAAAAAATAAATAAATAAATAAAAATATCCAAAAACAACAACGGAAAAAAGTTTGTTTACATATTTTACAATGTTATTTGATAAATATTTTTCAAAGTAGGATAAAAATTATATTTTTCTCAAAAATGGAATGATATCGTATAATGTGAATGCAATACATCGAGTATAGAATTGCAAAGATAACTAGTTTAGAGAAAAAACAGCAACCTAAAATAGTTTGCTTAAATATCTTTACAATGTTATTTCATAAATCATTTTCAAATGTAGGATAAAATTATATTTATATTTTCCTCAAAACTCGAATGATTTCGTACAATGTGAATGCAATACATCGAGTATCGAAGGGCGACGTCAGCTAGTTTACTAAAAGATAGAAAGAGGGAAAAAAAAGTTTGCTAAAATATCTTTACAATGTTGTTTCATTCTTTAAGTTTCCATCTAATTAATAGCTAAATTTCGTAATGTTTTTGCGCCTGTTTTTCCTCTAATTAACATTACATTATATAATATGAAACATTGATTTAAATAGCATTTTTAATTTCTACACAAAGAAGTAAAATAAACAAATAATCAATTTAAATATTGTTCTCATAAACAGTCAATTGAATACGTTTTTCAGATCGCTTACATTGCAATCATATAAGCATTGAAATGGCAATAAGATTTCGGAAAAGATTGCATAATACCATTGTCAACCGAGAAAACATTCGCTATAAATTCTAAGAAGCATTGTATTCGAAGTATTCATAACTTCTAAATTCATTTCATTGTATATTTAGATACTCTGAGAACGGATTTGGTTTGTCACCTCATAAGGCATTTTAGTTTTATATGTCTGTAAGTTGGTGTGTTTCTTTGTATTACAACTATAAAATTTGTTCGATAAGATGATAAATTTTTCTCTTTAGAGTTTTTATGGCATTAAATTCTCTCATTTGGATAAAATCATATTAACTGCTTCGAGTAATAACATAGTACATATCTGCATATTGATATTATTTTCTCTTAAGGCTGTTCTCAACTGCTCTACTAAACAAGCGGAAAACATTTTGACACATTTACTAATTCATTTCTTAACAAAAAATATATATAATTGGAAGGCCTGACTATGAAAGCGATTTGGAATTGAACTGTGTTTTCCATATTTTTATAAATAAATTACCCATTCAGTTATAAGCGTTTTTGATAACAAGAACAAAAACATTTCGAGACAAAAACATCCTTTTTTTGAGTGGTTATTCTTCTTCGACGCGGAAATTCGGTTCAAAACGTGCTCTTTAACAATATTTCCTGAATTATCTTTTGCTTTTGCGAAAAATCGAAAAAAAAAACAGTTCGATTAGGTGGTTTCCGAGCAACAACACCTGTTAGTTTCATGCATTTTCAAACAAAATTAAATTAAAATTTATGTCATAAAATTACCCTTTTCGGTGTGAGAACAAACACTCTTAAGAAAGATTTAAGTTATTATCTGCATGTAATAATGATATCATACGTCTATACATTTACAAAATTTAACTCTAGAAATTCGCTACTCTGAAATCCACAAATTCCTAAAACCCACACATTATTTGGCTTGTAAACAAAGAAATTTTTATCTAAGATACAATGAAAAACAAACAAAGAACAACAACGACATAAAAAAAAATGCTAAATAGTTTTAAAAACTAAAACAGACGCTTTTATATAAGGTCGAACTAAAAAGTAAAAAAAAAAAATTTTCGGTTTCATAGTTTCGGTTTTTATATGTGTTTCAGTGATTGTCATGTATCTAGGGTGCCAGGTAACTGATAATTTCTCAAACTACTTTTTATCCGTTTATCTGACGTTTTTGATCCTTTTAAGCAGCGACTCTTCAAACTGTTGAATTATCATCGGTTCTCAATAAGTGTGCAAAGTTTCAATTTAAACTAATGTCTTAAAGTGGGTTAAAATAGCGTTCAAAGATTCCGTTACATACATACAAACAGACAGGTGAAGCTAATAAAAGCATGTTAAAAAAAAAAAAAGATGATGATGTTAATGATTGGTATATATATTTGTACTGATGAAGCATTAATTAGTCAGAATTTCACAGATGAAAAAGTTTTACGCTATGTAATGCAACCTTCAGAGCATTCACATTGAGCAGTTTACCCAAAAGACACATAAACCAAAAGGACTCCAAAATGTAATAGGAGTCCAAAATGTTTGTAAAATGAGGACTCTAATTCCCATTTTAAATTTTTTTAGAGGGAAAAATTTGCATAGTTACAAAATACTGTTCATGTGATCAATAAGCTATTAGGCAATTATACGCCATTCTGATGCACTGATTTTCAAAACCGCGTAACTAAATATTATATAGAATATTACAAGAATTACATACACTATAAATATGCGCTATTTAAAACATATACAGAGAACATTAAAAAAAACTGTTTAATAAAATATAATTGAACTTGTCAAAGTCAATGCGGAGAGTCAATGCGGATTTGAAGACTTGATAAATTTTCAAGTATTAGAATTTAGAAAAAATTCTTATGTGAAACAGGGCCCCAAAATTATACTGTGATTCCGCTAGTTTCAAAGGTTAATTGGTCTCACATGATACGGAATCAAAGGGTTCGATGAGAAATTTATTAATGAAGTAAAATATTCTAATTTTTTAATTAGAATATTTTAGATTTCTAAATTTCTAAAAATTTCTAGAATATTCTATAAAACATTCTATAATTTCTAGAATAGATTTTTAGATTTTTTGTGACTAAAGAAGAACTGCTGACTGTTAGTTGGTTTTGAGAAAATATTTTAAAATTTAAAACTAATACTCTTAAACTACTATTGATCGTCTGTTTAACAAATTTAAGTTGTAACTTGTAATAATAAATATAATTTATCGAAATCATTATTTAAATAGATAGTCTTTTAATAAATTAATTATATTTACATTAGTATATTAATTATATTTAGATTATATATTTCGTTGCCTTCATTATGTATTATGTATAACGTAGTTATTTCATAAAGATATAATTATTCCGAATAGATTTTAAACTGTAAATGAAGCTGATAACTCAATTTCAGATTTCTCCTCTCCGTGCTACCGTCTATGGACGTTTGATGCATTCATATATTTAAATTATCTCTTGGAGAAATTAATATTTTTAACTTCTTTTTGCTGTGTACTCTTCTTAAAAGAAGCCTCTTTTTTTTTTCTTAGTTCTCAAAATATTTCAAAAATCTATGTTTAATTTAATTTTTTATTTATTAAAAGCGAAAGAACAGTGAGTAAAATTTTAACACTTCATATAAAATTAAGTATATACCTTAGAAAATTTTTGAAAACTAAGAAAAACAGAGACGTCTCTTAAGAAGTTGCAAAAAACAGATGTAAAAAAGATTAGCCTAACAGTGTTTTTTTTTTTTTAATTCTGATAAATAAAGTCATGTGCTTCAATTCTTATAGTTTTTAAGGGGTTAATGAATATTATTTTAATACCATATTTAAACATGCCATATAATTAATAATAATAATAATAATAATAATAATAATAATAATAATAATAATAATAATAATAATAATAATAATAATAATAATAATAATAATAGTAATAATAATAGTAATAATAATAATAATAATAATAATAATAATAATAATAAATTCCTAATCCATCGTATAAAGACGTTTCTGTAACGGTATTAATTTTGAGTTTTAAGAGACAAAGCGGGAAAGTATTTTTATAAAATTGCATTTTTCTTTCTTTATGACTTTAATTTATCAAAATATAATGCAGGTCGTCAAACAAATGTAAAGTAAGTGGAAAGTTATATAACCAAAATGTTCAATCCTCAGGGCCTGATTACCACACAAGCCAACTAGGCCGTAGCCTTGGGCACACTGCTGAAGGCTCCAAAATTAATAAAATAAATTAGAATTTTTTTTTTTTTTTTTTTTTTTTTTTTTTTTTTTTTTATATTGCTATTATTTTCTCAAAAACCAAAAATTATTTTGGTCGCTCCCTCCTCCCAATTGTTATTTTGGCTCGAAGGGCCCCCGAAAAAATGCTGGGCCTAAAGCCTACTACAACCTTAACTGGGCTCTTTGTCAACCCATTCGGCTGCGATTTTTTTTTTTTTCAATTTTTAGGAAAAAAAATACTTTTACATTAATATAATTAACACTAGCTAATTAAAACAGATTTATTAAAAGTAAACGAATATTTCATTGTCTGAAACATAGCGAATGTTGTTGTTTTGTGTACTATTCTAATATTCATAATAATATGTCAATAGGCTAAGGAAGAGTTTTTGGAGATGTTTAGAAAATATTATATTAAATTAAGATTTAACTGACACTACAACTTTCTAATACTTTTTAGAAAAGTAATCTTTATTTTAAGTTTACAAAGTGAAATATGTGTTAAAAAAAATCGCAAATGCAGCAAACAGAATAAAACAATATAGTTACATTATTACTAATTGTCTAAACGTTAATAAAGTCCTATAATAAAAGCAATGACACTTGCTAACATTACGTACATGTAAACAGTAACAAAAGTATTTGCTAAAACAAAATAATACTCAATTAAAAATCTGATATAATTAACAGTTCCAGACCTGAAAGGGTTAAATTATTATTTTTCGCATACTATGCCATTAATTAAAAAGAAGGGTACATTATATTATAAAGAATTGAAGATTTTCTTAATATTTATCACAAAAAAAACCTAAAACATGTTCTTTATGTATCAATAACTAATAATTATTTTATTTAAAAGGCTGGTGAATGATATACCTTATAAACTTTCAACGTGCGTTAGTCTTCTGATCTAACTAAAGAATTTTCCTACATGTTATTTTGGATATGCAATATTTATCAAATAAAACATTTGTTATGCCATTCAAAAATGTCTATGTCATGTAATAATTTATATATTTTTTTAAAAAAAGGTAATTTTAACTAAATCTCTTTAAGGTTGTTATCTAATCTAAACTTACTATCTAACATAGATCTGAGTTAATTTTTGTTCGCAAATGTTAGCAGAAATTCTAGTTCAAAAACTATATAATCGGACAATTTTTCCTTTTTTTTTTTTTTTTTTTTTTTTTTTAATGTATATATATATAAAAGTAGAACATTACTCAAAATATATTATCATAATCGGCGTTTGAAATCAAATTTCAGGATACAAGTTCTAAATCATTTACTGATATATTAAAAAACTGTTGAATTACAAAACTCTCCAATAGGCATTCCTACAAGTGGTATGTTTTAAAAGTGTGATTGTAAATTTGGCACAAAGTTTCGTGTAGTTGATCGAAGGAAAATTTTTTTTTCTTCTTAACAGCATTAAGAATTTACTGAAAGAAATACTTTTTCAGTCTCAACAGCACGAAACATTTTGATGCAATTTCAGACTCATTTTTAAAAGTAAAAACATGAAATTTGCTGTGATTGTTGAAGAGATGAGGCCATGTGATTTTATTTTTCGGTTAAATAATTAGAACATGATTTATAAAGAATTATTTTTTTTGTATGACATTTTTTTCGTTCTCAGCTATCGTTCTTTAGGAAATTCGATTCAAATAATAAACTTTGACAGCAATTTTACTATAAATTCTCCCTGTATAAAAAAAAAAAAAAAAAAAAAAAAAAAAAAAAAACAAGCATAGCAATATTTTAAAGTTTTTAAATAAGAAAATTTGCCAATTTGGTGCGTTTCAGAACCATTTAAAAATGAAACAGAAAATAAGCAGTTTGAAATTGAATACACCCTTAAGTTCAAGCTTTATCGCATTAGTAAAGAGATTTTGTACTTCAAAAACACCTTATGTCAGCATTTGACAACTTCTAATCGTAGATTCAAAATTGCAAATTCAATGCTTTTTTTTCCCTTCTTTTTACAGCTATTCACTATAAGCTTTTGTTTATCATATGTAGACTGTCTCTTTGATTATATTAAAGCTCGAGTGTCATGAAAATTAAATGAAACTTTTAAATTATTACATCATGCTGTCAAAATGATTAACAATAGAATTAAGGCAGGTTTCGCGGGCACAAAGTATTTATCTCCGCGAAACTTTTTGACACGTTTTCCGAATTTTTTAATCCCCCCCCCCCCCCCAAAAAAAAAAAAAAAAAAAAAAAAAAATGCAAGCCTATTTATTGAAGTAATTTGTAATCCAATAGTTTTTTTTTTCCTTTCTTTTATTCCCCGGTCTTTTCATAATAAGCGATTGTTGTCTTGCACTGTAAAAAAATTATGCAACGTTTTTCCATAAAATTCAACGCAGTATTGCTGCCATTGATATAGTTTGCTGTTCCATTTTATTAAATAATTTAACCGATATAACTGGTGCTATGTTACACTAATGTGTAATATTACACCAGTGATACCAGTTTAAATTACATCAATATATAAGTTAAATTATCCATAAAATTGAAGACAACACATTGCCACTAATTTTATGAAATAACATTACATTTTTTTTTTTCAAACTGTGTGGGACGACTTTCTTTTTTTTTCCTTTTATGCACTGTGGCTTCAGGAAATTCGGTTCAAAAAGGTAACTATGGAAGCATTTTCTAAAAAAATTCTAACGAAAATCAGAAAAACAATTCGATTAAATAATTTTTTTTCTGCTAGTTTATATTTTTTCGAACAAAAAATTATTTCAAGAAAATGTGTTAGAAAATAGTTAATTTGGATCTGATCCTTAAGAAATTTAAACTTTAAATTAGTAGTTAGAAAGACAATTCATTAATCTTAATAAAAAATGATTTTAAAAAAATGTGTCAGAAAACAGCTAATTTGGATCAAGTCCTTAAGGGATTTAAACTTCAAACTAGTAGTTATAATGATACTTCATTAATCTTACTTATGTCCGATGTTATTGACTTATGCAAGGTTTTATTCAAAATTTTAAGAAAATTATTAAAATAAGGAAAATAACATATCTCGTTAATTATTTACTTAATATTTATCTTCAAAAGTCAAATCACGAAAAGTTTTTATAAATAAATATGATTATTTCATTGCTAAAGGCCAGTAAATGATAAAGGGTTTCGATTGCCAGACAGTGCTACCATGTAATTAATTACACCTATGTTATATATTTGAGTATTTTTGGTACTTTTTCCCCTTCATTTATTCTGTTCAAAAAGTAAGCTGTACAAAAATAAAGCGAATTATTATTATTATTATTATTTTATTTATTTATTTATTTATTTATTTATTTATTTATTTATTTATTGATAGAGTTTAATTTTTTTTAACATGAAAAGTATGAGTGGAGGATCAGTTATTGTCGATACGAGTATAACAATTTAATATATAAATAATTATTGTTGAATGAAACATAGAAGAGTTTCAAAAATTCGAAGATAGTTAGGGGAGTTGGTGGATGAATGCTATATGCTTCGCTATATTTCAGGCAATGAACTTTATTATTCCTTTTTATTTGCACTTCCCTTGACATAATTTAATTTGTGCATGATATGTAAGATATGTTTAATTATATAATTAATATTAATTAATAAGTTGTAAATGAAAATTATTAATGATGCCATTATTGAAAGACATTTTTCACTTTTATTTCGTATTTAAAATGTCTTGTAAATGATAGAAAAGGGAAAAAATAGACCGTCGAAGTTTGCATTACAAGTTAAAACTGCAATAAAAGAAATGTTCACCAATGCTGAGATATAATAATCGCATATTATAAGATCATATATAACAAATATAATTACATACAAATTTATAAATATAAATTTTAATTTGGTGGCATTGAACACATGGAGAAAACTTGCTCCTTTTTTTTTCAAACTTAAAACTTATACAGATCTGAATATTATACATTAAAGTTTTTTTTAATAATGCTCCAATTTTAACATCGCCATTTATATTCTTTATGAAATCACTAAAGCTTAAATAAGCAGTTTATCTGTCCTTTTCCATTGACAAAATTTATTATTTAGACATAAAATTACAAATACAATGCATAATATTTCTGTATAACAACCAGTCACTATACTTTCCATTGCTTATCACATCTAGACTATCTTTGATAATGTCAAAGCTTCAATATCACAAAAAATAAAACACATTTTAGATGCTATCACATTATCAAACTACTTAGACAATGGCATCAAGAAAATTAAACTCAAACTTAATACATGTTAATACATCAATCTTAATCATTTCTGACGTTTATGAGTAGTTAGCAAGATTTTATACGGTTCAAGAGAATATTTAATTTATACTTATTTATATATTATATAATATTCCGTTGTTATTATTATGATTTGAATATTTTTATCATAACGTTAAAGCATGGAAAGTACCTATAAATATTAATAGCTATAATTATTACATTGATAAAGGCAGGATAAATCATATTTTTTTTAAATCCTGCATGTCTTTAGTTTATCATATAATACTGTAAAATGCCAAACATAAGCCCCTCCCTTTTTGACAACAAGAAATATTGTTAAAACCGGGAAGAAGGCATATGTGGAGTACATTTGAAATGAAGCTTGTGTTTACTGATAAATAAAAAAGAAAGAATGTTGTCTACTTTTTTTGTTGATTAGAATTTCTATCTGTCCCCTACCCCTCCTCCCTTCAGGGCAAGTGCAACAAGTCTTTATGACTGCTGAAAGCATTATGTAACAAAAATCTGTTATAAAATACTTTTAAATTGTACCTATTTCTATTAAGTGTCGTTTGAATAAAGATATATTTTACTGACTTATCTTTATTTTAACCAACTAATTATATGAAAAATAGATTTAATTAGTTTTCAATATTAATCCAGACAAAAAAAAAAAAAAAAAATAAATAAATCCTAAAAATTAAAAAAAAAGTTATAACGATATCATTATGAGGGGGAGGGGGCTAAAGAATTATAACATATGGTATCGAAAGGGGAGGGGGGAGGTCCAAAATAACCAAAAAGTTGATAACGTTATATTTGCACTGTCTCTTTAATCTGTTTGAGCGATTTTTGTTGATTCATTTCATAAGTTCAAGCTGTATCACATGATTTAAAAGACTTTTATGGTTCAAATATATCTATGTCAAAAGTTTGACAACTTGTAATTAGACTCAAAATTGCAGATGCAATGCATAAAATTTCTTTGACTTCTATTCACTAAGAGGCCTGTTGCTTATCCTATCTAGATTATCTCGTTGATGATATCGAAGCTCGAATGTCACAAAAATTAAAGAAACTTCTAGATAACTACATCATGTCGTCTAACTGCTAGACAATAGCATTGAGAAATTTATATCTCAAACAAGTACACTGTTAAAAATATCCCTGTAAAATTACGGGCAGAGACCGGCAGCAGAGATTCCAGCCATACACCGTAAAAAAAAATTCCATGCCCATCATTTTATGCAGCCCGTAATTTTACGGGGCTAAGTAATACGGCATTAACTGTATAATTACGGTCCTTAAATGTTATTTTATGGTTTGCCTTTTTACGGTCAAGGCGTAAAAAATACTGTAAATTAACAGTGCGTGATCGTATATGTTTAACCATAATCTTACGGTCCATGAATGTAATTTTATGGTCTGTGCTATTACGGTTAGGGCGTAAAAAAGACCAATTTAACAGTGAGTGATCGTATATGTTTAACCATAATCTTACGGTCTTGGCACATAATTTGATGATATGTTAGCATGCATTTAGTGGACTGGCCATATATTTACAAAAAAAATATTCTTGGTAAAAGCAGCATGACTTTACAGCAGGAAATTTCACATGAAAATGAGCTTACATAATAAGAGTTCAACCAAATATTTTAAAATATTGGAGGAATGTTATAATAGAAGTTCATTTACACTTTATAAAAGCCTTCGAGCATTTTTTTTCTTTTTTAAACCATATATAATTGGGCAGTTTAACAGTAAAATATAAAAGTCATTCATTGTGAATTTATAGATTTAATTTTTATTTAATTTTAAATTTAAAGCAATGTAATTTGATAAACTTGTCAGACATGGTTATTATGAAAAAGAAGCAAGGGATAACTTACATTTCTGTAACAACTTAAAGGTGCATAATTTTAAAATACTGCACACTACTGTTCAAAATATACTGTGTTCTCAACACAAGTGAACATTTATTCATGGATGTTTTGTATTTCAGGCATCCAGCTAAAATGTTCGTATCAAAAGTTCATAAGAAGCACACACTTCTAATAATCCAAGAGCTGACAGTTCAAAAACATATATTATCGAGCACAAGAAAAAAATCCTTTATTTTATCGAAGAGAAGTACTGTTGAAAATATGACCCTTTTAATGCATTGTCACTCCACCACTTTTATAGAAAACTATTACTTAACCATATTATGGCGCATTCTTATGGATCAAAATATATTCTATAAAAGTGGGGGAGTGACGATGCAGCAAAAAAGGTCAAATTTTTAGCAGTTTAATAGGGGAATGGAATGATCCATGTCTGCCAGAATTGAAAAGGTGCATAAGCCAAAAATTAATATTAGAGGTTTACTCAAAGGTTTAACATTGGGTTTGCCATATGAAAACATGGAAAACTGGGAGCAATAAAACACAATAATAAATCTACGAATGAGCCACTAGTGGCATTAATTTTTGGCTTATGCACCTCCTATTTCCAGCAGGCATAGATCATTTCATTCCCCTATTACCATTCTTCCATAAAATAAAGGTTTTTTTTCTTGTGCTCGATAACATAGGTTTTACTGCTGTCGGCTCTTGGACTATAAAATACACAAGAGTAGTTGAAAACATTTTCCGGTTATTAAGCAAAGAGTCATTTAATTAACCCAATATAACAATAATAAATAGAAAATAAGCATATCAAAATCAGAAATGATTCACTTAGTGTTTTCAAAATGAGTTATTTTCCATAATCAACAGACATGTAGTCAAATGTTACTTTGTATTTTATTTTGAACATAATAAAAATCTAAAAAACAGCCCTTTCAATACATTAGTGTTGTGGAAAAAGCTTCATTGCAAAAACTTAATTTTACACATTGATTAGAATATTTTCATTAATACTGTGAATATTGATTCTGAGAAAAGTATGCCTAATTTTTAGAATCAAAACAATTTCAAATGTATTTCAAGCTATTTAGAAAACTTAAAAAGAAATTTGAAATAATAAAACAAATCTTTATAATAGTTTGCAGTTCTATATAGCATAAATCTGAGATATTTCTAAAATATAAATTTATTCTTGTTTTATGGGTGTTTTAGGGATTTTGTAATTACTGTTAATTCAACAGTAAATAATACTGTTTGTTGTGAGTCAATTTTAAATTTCAAAATTGACCAAGCTCACTTGAAAATAAATAATGTAGCATTCAATTTAAATTCAGATTTTTTTAAACCAAATGTTAGCAAATTTCCTGAAATTTCATTTAAAAAAATTAAGCATCTACATACTTCTAACATGATTAAAATAAAATGCAATGTGCTACATTTTATAATAATACAAATGATATTAAATATTTCTTTTGTTCAATTGTAACCTTAATGTGATGCTGGCTATACTATGCAAGTAAGATATTGCAAAGTATTTTAAACAATTCATTAAAAAAAGTACAATAGTTTTTTTAAGGGACAAAAAATGTTCACCATCAATAAAAGTGACAAATTATTATACTATTATCAAAATCATTAGACATAAATGCTTCAATTAAAATATACTTTAATACAGTCAGTTATTTGCAATAAGTTATCAATGCGTGCTTATAATATATATATATATATATATATATATTGGTGTCTGTGTCATTTAGTAAAATTAGACAACAATTACCAATTCATATTTGGGAAGCCAATACTGCAGTTAAAAATCCCCATTTCTTTTCCTAAATGAATTCCCTTACCTTGCATCACATCATTTTGTTAATATTATACTATCATAATGCATTTTTTGAGTAGATTAACTGGCCATTTGACCAGTAAAAATTAGACAGTTGCATTTTCTCTGACATTTTCCTACCTTATCATAAATTCTATAACTTTTAGTACCTTTCATATTAATTGCCCATTTTTTTAAATTTATGCTGAATTCTCTGACTTTAGGAACTGAAATTGGAACTTAAGATTAAATGAATAATCTGCT
Source organism: Maratus speculifer (assembly GCA_964019185.1). Classification (NCBI taxonomy): domain Eukaryota; kingdom Metazoa; phylum Arthropoda; class Arachnida; order Araneae; family Salticidae; genus Maratus; species Maratus speculifer. The sequence continues at coordinate 290,037,507 of OZ025296.1, forward strand.
TACAATAACTACAAAAATTTATCAATAAACATAAATTTTATTTTTATGAATTTACAATTAACAACTGAATACATATAGAATATAAAAACAAGTCACTTAAAAATCATCACACATATAACATTTTCATGAGATCGGGCTTTTCGATCCATTTTCTGGATTGATTCCAAAGAAAGCCCTATTAAAAATACAAAACATACATATTAAAAATAATTATGCAAGTACAAAAAAGTAATTTTGTTCTAACACATAATTAAATCAGTAAGATTTAAACATTTTCTATTAATATGACATCTTGAATTAGATTTCTTCCCTGTTTAATGTTTCAATATATTTTATTATATATTAGAATGGCTTAAGGCCCCACATTAGGCACAGAAAAAGACCCAGATGATAATGTAAAGTCTATGGGAGCATTCTTTTCAAATATCTTGCTCAAATTTTAATATTTATACATGATTTTTTTGCATGAGATAGCTGAGTACGATCCAAAACTGCCCTAGTTTTAACTTTTTCGATTTTGCTTTTATATTTTTTATATTACGATAGTTTCAATTTCAGAACCAGTTTCGAAAGTTAAAGTAATTTAAAAAAAAAATCAAACTAAAACTGAAAAAGTAAAAACTAGGTCAGTTGTGGATTGCCCTCAGCTACCTTGTGCAAAAAAATCATGTAAAAATATTAAAATTTGAGCGAAATATTTGAAAAAAAAAAAAAAAAAAACCCCATAGACTTTACATTATCATCCGGGTCTTTTTCTGTGCCTAATGTCGAGCCTTAACACTAGAACCGCGGAGCGGGTCAATTTCACCCAAAACGATGTTTAATTTCTCGCCGTGCGAAAAGTATTAAATGAAAAAAACATTTCCTTTCCTGACTTTTAATATTTTAAGGTAAACAACAACTTTTCGTATTTAATAGCAAATAACATAAATAATTTTTTAGTTATAAGTACCTATACCTAGAACCGCGGAGCGGGTCAATTTGACCAGCAATAAATTTTAACGTATAAATGACAAAATAGATACGAATTTTTTCGGAAATTTTGTCTATTTCACTCATAATTTTTCTAATAAGCAGAATTGGAAGGGGGGATAGTGCAAATTTTCACTGAAGATCTTATATTCTAAATCTGAAGTTATATTCTAAATCTGAATATTGTTGCAGCGGAAAATTACAACAAATATTTCGAAGTTGTATTGAAGTTGCTTTTATTCTGCATTTATTGAAAGTGTAGATAAGATTTCCAGTGTATTAATATTAATGTCAGAGAAGCTTTGGAATGTTAGCAACTATTATCTGAAAATGAGTGATAATGCAAATGATTGAGGATGAATATCTGCCTGTAAATGAAGAAAATTAAATTCTGATTATGAAAATGAAAGTGACGACGACAATGCTTTTACTTTTAACGTTTTTAGAATTAATAATTAAAATATAGATGAAATTTTTTCAGTTTTGAATGAAAATTTGTGATATTTATCAGATAAAAATTGAATATAAAAAAGAACACTTAAGAATTTGAACAAAATTGACGAAATTGAAACTTTAAAACTCATGAAAATCTGAAAAAAAAAAAAACAATAACTTGCGCATCCACACATGAAAATAAAGAAGGCGACAAGAAAACTGCAAGACTAACTATATAAACGAGCCTAACATAAGCGTAGATGAGCAGTTATTTTTTTCAAAGTTATTTATTTCTGTGAGTAGGTTTATGTTATTATATGTTTACGAAAACCAGATAAATTCAGAATTGTATTACGTTCTAGTTGTTTGCATATGTCGTTAAAAAAAACTATCCTTGTAGAAACTGTAAAATGTCCAAGACAAGAAATACTAGTCTCTGATTTTTTTTTTTTTAATCGGAATTGCATGCTGCTATTCTTCTCACACATTCATACATTAGCATAACTATTTCCCAGGGAGAAAAGAGTAAAAATATTGTAGTACTGTTGTTGTTGTAACTGTTGAAATTTTGATAATTCTAAAAAATACTAAATATACTTGTTTGTTATAACGAAATTAAATTCAAATTATCTGTGTGATTTTTTGGATCATAGGAAGTCTGCATTTGTTAAACCTGCTTCTTATAGGAGCCGGTGAATGCAATTGATAATATTTTGTATTTTGTCACTGTCAATCCTTGGGTTTAATGAAAACCTATAACCGGAAATATAGTTAGTTTGTGTCTATTTGTATGCGTCTATTATCTATTAGTATACGTCAATTTATTCAAAAATTAGTTCAAAACGTGCAACAGTTTTTTTTTTTTTTGATAGCTCAAAAAAAACTTGTCATTTGGCAAGAAGAAACACTAAAATGATGAAAAACACAAACTAAGCATAAAAGAGTTTGATATCATAATTAAAAGAATGAAAATAATTCTAAAGGTGATTGTTCAAAATATAATGCACCCACACGTTTCTGGTAAATGTGCAAAATCTTTAAACATCTTTCTCAAGCAATGCATACAATAAATTGGATTAGATAAATCAGTAAATCTAGTAAATAATTTGTATTTTTTATATTTTAAAAATTGATCTTAGATTTTATATCTAAACTTATTTGAATGGGATAATCTATTTTTTATTAATGTTTATTAAATCCAAGTTTCTTTATAATTAAAAAGTATGTTTAATATTTGTTCAAGGTATTTTAATCATACTTAATGAAATGTAGTTTTGATAGCATTTTCTGAAATGTAGCTAATTTCTGCTGACTTTATATGTAAAATATAGTGTAAATACTAAGATATATTGATTATTATAAGAAAATATAATCTTTTTACTAACCAAATTAAGTATTTGGGCATAGTTATATATCCTTTTGCATCTCGGGTCAAATTGACCCGCTCCGCGGTTCTAGGTATACCGAAAGTCCCGCGGTTCTAGTGTTAATATTGTGAAATGTTTCACATGAACATTTCTCATTATTAATCCATTCTTAATGTGTATTTGAAAAATATTTTTTCATAGTCTGACTTAATCATCCCTTTATAAATTTTTAAATAATTAAAGAAATGATGAACGGTAGTACCTTGCATTTTCATCAACATCTGTTAATTTTTTTCACTATTAATAACCACGTGTTCAAAAATTAATACTTTACTGTTTTCACAAGCTTGTTTCTTTATTGATAATGGAAACTCATTTATATATTTTCAAGAACACAAAAAACTTATAAATAAAATTTTATTCTTTAACTTTTTGTGAAACTATAAATTTTTTATGGGGGAAAAACATATGTATAATTCAAAAAATAATAAAAAAATTTAGTGTTCTGGGAATTTCAAATATGCATAAATTTAAAAAATTCCACTTTGTAAATATTTTCTGATGTTTACAAATAAAAGGTACCAAAAATTAAAATCTGTACCTTCTCTTTGTAAAACATCAAACAATATTTACAATTTTTTAAAAATCACAGATTTGAAAAGGCCAAAACAATTAAAATACAAAAAAATTAAAATTCAGTGTATATAATCAAATGTAGTCTCATGCGTCTTAAAAAAGCATGTTCAAAGTTTCTTCACAAGCTTCCTTTTATAAATTAAGACTATTCTTATAGAAGCTCTAGTTCACACATTTTTAAATTTATTCAATGTAAATATATATGTGTAAAATCTACTTTCTCTCTAAATGGAACAGCTAATTATTCCAAAATAAAATATATGAATAAGCTGTATATATACATATTTTCATGCCAAATTCAAATAATTTTCTATCATGCACTTGGTCATAGTTGCAAAATAAAATTTTATTTTTTTATAGAGCTTAAAAAGAAATAGCTTGATAAAAAATTATGACATAAAAATATATTTAATTCCAAAAAGAAAAAGGGTCCAGTTGAATGCATATTACAGTAGTCTTTAAATTCGACACTTCAAAAATTCAGTATCTTAGGAAATCTGCATGCATTTCAAAATGTAAACAATGAAATCGGCAATTAAAAAGTATTCTTCCAAAAAGTAGTTATTGAAAATAAGATCATTTTTAACACAAACTGATAGGAAAACAGAGCAAAACTTCATCATTTAGACAAATAATTTACTGCCCATAACCAAATATGAATTCCAATATTTTTGAACAGCCCTGTATTTAATCTCTGTTGATATGCATACTATATAATGAGGAAATTTAATTTAGCAAGAAATTGTCTAACAGGTTAAAATTTCTCTTTCAGCAATTTATGCTAATAGATGGAAAAGATACTTTAATACTTTTGCTCAACCATGTAGTTTACTTAGTACCTTTATTACACACCATATTTAGCTAAAATTTAATCCAAACTAAAACACTCCTAAAAGTACTAAAATAACCCTTTTCAGAAATTATTATCCATAGACAACCATGTATCAAATTATTTGCATGACCTTGTATATATTTACCTATTTTCTAGAAAAAATTTCTTGGTAAACTGATTATTTTTAATGTAAAAATGCATAACTTATTTTAAAAACACCTTTAAATAATTCACGCTCACATTCAGTAAGCTTTATCAGCTATTTTGTATAGCCCTGTATATCAAATATAGCATTTATACACCATATAATATGGATAAATTTAGTTTAACTTAAAAGCGCATATCATAAAAGATAAATGCATTTCATCCATCCATCAGCCATTTAAATAAGATACAGAATACTTCAGATAGAATATTCTATTTTAAAATGTTATGTATGTCTTTCTAAATGCCATGCACTTTGTATTATGCATGAAATAACTTATATTAAGCCTCAGTAAGATATATAAATTTTATTATATTTGAAATAGTTCAATATAATAAAAATATGTCACATACAATTCCTCTCCCCTTTACCCATTATGTAATGGAATTGTTTTGGGCGGCCCTGTAAATGAATAACTATTTTCACCACACATTTAACATAATGCATATTTTAGTGCACTTCGTAAATGATAAATTTTAATGTTTGACAGGGTGTAACATACTTAAAATTTATTTGAAACATTTTTTCCCCATCAGACATAATGTAGAGGAAAACTTTTCACTGTGGATGTAAATAAACAAATCATGCTAGAAACTTCATTTAAAAATAGTAGGGGTGCACAACCTTCTCAAGAGACGGGCCACTTACAAATATGAAAGGTCGTCGAGGGCCACAGCAATAACATGGAGATATTTTGATGAGGTTATCTGTGGCCTATAATCTGATAAATATGGTTTCAGAGGAAAGTGGGGAAGTTATTCCTTTAAGTTCATTACCCCAATCAAAAAATCCAATTCAATCTGTAAGGATGTATCAGCAGTTTTTATGTTTGTATATATAACACATACAGCAAGGATTATTTTCTAGATGTAATGGTATTCCTCGGTTTTATTCAGGAGAGTAAATTTTGTTTTATTAAAATTGCTAAAAAAAAACAAAAGTGGTTGGTGCCGAAAAAAATGTGAATTTTATCAATGAAGGAGAAGGAAGTAGATGATCAACGAAGTTCCGATTTTTCTGCACCTGATCAACGAAATTTGCAATTTATTGACGCTTGATTGACCAAATTTGCACTTTTTACGAAATCAATCAATCTAACTTTTACGAAACTCATCGACGATATTCACAAATTTTACAAAGCCGATCGATGAAAATCTCGATTTTTACAAACCTGATCGATGAAATTGTTTGCAAATTTTCCTCACATGCTCAATAAAATTTGCAATCTTCTCACTCTTGATCGACGTAATTTGAGATTTTTTTCCTTGCCTGATCAACAAAATTCTCGATTTTTACAAAGCCAATCAATGAAATTCACGAAGTTTAGAAATCTGATTGACAAAATTCATGATTTCTAATTGCCTGATCGACGAAATGCACGCTTTTTCGAGCTTGTCAACAAAATTGACGATTTTCTGAGTCTGGTCGAAAAAACTCGCGATTTTTCTGACTCTGATGGACGAAACTCGCGATTTTTCTGACATTGATGGACGTAATTCACCATTTTCTGAATCCAATCAAAAAAAATTTTAGATTTTTATGAAGCTAATAGAGAAAAATCATGATTTTTATGAAAAACATTGAGAAAATTTATGATTTTTCTGCCCCGATCAACAAAATTTGCAATTTTTACTGAGCCGATCGCTGAAATTTGTGATTTTTGTATAACTGATCGACGAAATTCACGATTCTTCCTCGCAAGACCGATAAAATTCACATTCCTTCAGGACCAGATTGATGAAATGCATGATTTTTCTGTACCTTATCAACAAAATTCGCTATTTTTATGAGCCTTATCGACTAAATTTATGATTATTATAAATCCGATTGACAAAATTTGAGAATTTTACGAAAGTCATCGATGAAATTCTCAGTTTCTACAAAGTCGATTGGGGAAATTCGAGATTTTATTTGAGCCTGATTGACAAAATTTTCGATATTCCTCTGTCTGACCAACGAAATTTGCAATTTTTCGTGACCCCGTTTGACTAAAAATAGTGATTTTTCCATGTCCGATCGTCGACATTTACGTTTTTTCGGCGATAATTGACGAAATAAGTATTTTTCCGCGCCCAAGCAACTAAATTCGCAACCTTGAACTAATTTTGATGAATTCTGCCCTTTTTTATGCAACAAGATGGAAGTCATGAATTTTTTCTCTTGATAAATCGAAACTCACGATTGTTTCGCAGCCGATGTAGAAATTTTTAATTTTTCTTTACATCATCGCATTGCATTTTCCCCATGCCTTATCAACTAAATTTGCAATGTTTTTGTTCCCGATCGACAAAATTCATGACTTTTTTTGAGCCGGTTCAACGAAATTTGTGTATTTTTCACGCGATAATCCGAGAAAAGAAAACATGAGATTTTTCCGCAGCCGATAAATTTAATGCAGGTTATTACCTATGCTGACGATTTTTTCTTACTCGATCAATTGAATGTGCGACTTTTCGCATTCGATCCGCGATCGGCAAAATTCGCGTTTTTTCAGTGCCTGATCGACAAAACTTGCAATTTTTTTTCGTGCCTGACGACGAAATATGCTATTTTTTCCGAGCCTTATGGACAAAATCAGCAATTTTTACGAGCCTCACCAACGAAATTCGCTATTTTTCTGCAATTGATCAATGAAATTGATGATTTTTCTGTGCTCAATCACCAAAACTTGAGATTCTTGAGTGACTGACGAAATTTTGTATTTTACCGCGGCAATTTAACGAAATTTAGGATTTTTTTCTGCGACCTATGCACAAAAATTGCAATTTTTTCCAGTTGTAAATTGATGAAGTTCGCGGGTCACACGTTAACCCATTGAGGGCCAATTTTGGCCTGCAGGCCACATGTTGTGCATCCCTAAAAATAGGGTTAGTCTTAGTGCTAGGGTAAACATTAATAAATTTTTAAAAATTTTAGGATAATATGAACATATTTATGAGAGTTAGAGTGAGGAAAATTGTACAGACAAACCAAAATCGCAAACAATTTTCAATTTTGTTCGAAAGTGTTAAAAAGAAGAAGTTGGAAAAAAAAACAATCAAAATTTACAAAACTCTAAAACTTGCAAAATTCTAAAATCTGCACAACCTTTGGCCTCAAGCTATGCACATTTTTGATACTCCATTTAATTTTGTTCTTTAGAGAATGGAAATTAACAAAAAATGCTAATCGGATATTTTAAGCGTGTAGCCTATAAATAAAAATGTATACTATGTATTAGGAATGGTGCTGTGGCTCTTGAACTTTGTTAAAAATCTTTGAAAAATCTCAAATTTTGTTGATCAGCTCCTCCTACCTTTTCTATTCATAAAAGTTAACTTTTTTTTTTTTTTTACACTAGCCACTTTCATGCTTATTTTGTTTTAGTAAACAAAGTCACAATATTATCATTCCTTCTAAATAAATCTTGCTGTATCACTGTTATATGTACAAGTGATATAACAGTTGATATATCTTTGCCAACTGAATTGAATTTGTTGATTGGATAGGAGAACCAAGGGCACCCCCCCCACACACACACACACACCAATCTGAAAGCACATTTTAAAAAATATAATTATAGGTTAAAGATTACCTCCCAGAGATAGAATTTTCAGGTTGTTACTGATGTGGCCTTCGAACACCCAGAAATTTTTGAAAGAGGCCTTTCTCTTAAAAAGGTTGTGCAATCCTACAATGTATGTTTATGTATGTATACACATGCATACACATGATACATAATACAATTTTAAAATAATGGACTTTATAAATAAAATTTAAACATAAGTTACCTTTGCGTAAATTCTAATGTGGCAGGACAACCACTTGAGTACTCCAATCCAAATACAAAAAGTGTTGACTCTTTTCACATTCGTAAATTCTGGTATAGCAACACTATTTTATACAATTTCTTTTATTTTGATAAGGGTCACCTGAAACAAAAAAATTAAGTTTTAAACATGAATTATATGTGAGACAAAGTTGTTAAACAAGTAAAATATACTGATTTTGCACCGAGTCGTACTACTTTGGTCAAGTACGGATACCAAATACTTGTGTGTAAGAAAGAATAACAAATTTGCACATGAAGTTAGCTTAGGTTAACTGCCACATGTGTGTATATACACCAGGGCTGGCAAGTTTCTGCCGGGATGGTTTAAACCAGCGGTTATAACCGGTAAAAACTGGCATGGCAGAAACTAAGAACTTTAACCTGCAGTGATTCATAATTCACACATGTATTTAATGTATAAAGAATTTAGTTAAAATAAAGATTATGAATGTTATTTAAAGTAACAAAAAGTTTCAAAAGGATCATATAAGTACATAACATCATAAAATATATATAATTCTGAGAAAGGAGCTTATTTTTCTAAGGGGTTATTGTATACAGCACAAAATTTAGATGAATATCAAAAAGCAAATTTTCTTTCTCTTTCTTTATGCTCAAATGTCAATTTTGATCCCATATACTTAAGATGAATTGAATAAGCTAATTAAATGAGATTTGAATCTTGCATTTGTGTGTTTCCATAATATCTCCATCATTGAGTAAATTTTATGAGCAGCTGCAACAGAACACTCATGTTTTTTAGTTTTATTTAAAGCAACAACAATAGATTTTAACAGTTGCAACAAGTATTTAACTCTTTATAAATCATGATATTTATTTATAATTTTAACAACTGCTATATCCTTAATATCATTTTCATGATTTTCAATTATCTGCAAATAACATGGATCATTCTTCTTGAAAGATTCAGAACTATTAAATTCTAATACTAATTAATATATTTTTAAAATTAAAACTTTTCCCAATATTTTATTTATTATTTATCCCGAATAAATTATATATTAGCATTTTAATATCACTAAAAAAATCTCAGATTATGTCATAAAATGAGTTTATGCCAGTTGTTGCCAGTTTCTGCCGGTTACAACCACTTTTTGCCACTGGCATGGCAGAAACCATTTTCTGCCGGCTAAAAGCCATCCCTGATATACACATACATAATTTACATCTGGTTAATAAGGTGAGATGTGGGAAAGTGGGCCTATGGGGTAAAGTGATGTTACATTGAAAAACACATTTTTTCTTTTTAAATTAAGATATTTAGTCAATTTCTTTTTAGTGACATATGTACAGATTGTCGTAAACATTTTTACTGTATTTTTAGAAACTAGCAACAAGTTTCATGTTTACAATTTACCTTGTTTATTCTCTGTGTTAACTTGATAAATGACAGATGTTCTATACTTTATAATAAATGACAATGACATAATGAAATAACTACAGAGTCAAAATGATGAGGTTTTAATCATTGAAACTGTTGAAAGAAATGAACATAAAAAAAAAATCATTCAAGCAAATATAAAAAAGAATGTAAAAAATGCAGAATAATCTGATGTTGCTAATTGTAGCATTTTCAAATACATGAAGAATGACAAGACCTTACAGGGTTGGCACGGTTTAAACCAATTGGTTTTAACCATGGTTTTAACCATGGTTTAAACCACGGTTTGGTTTTTTTCAAAAAAATCTAATGATATTTTCTCGTTTTTCTTTGCAATTTAAGACTTACAAATTATTGGATATAAATATTTTCTGCGTTTAACACTTTATTTCAGTAAAAAGTATTAAATATAGTGATTCTAGGTTATTTTTTATGTATAGGATGAAATTCAGTATGCATTGGTGAACATATTCCATTGCTCTAAAGAAAAATCTTAGAATATGTGAACTGATCAAAGATAAAATGGATTAAAAATATTCCATATTTAGTATAAAATATTTTCATTAAAAATGCAGATTATTTAAAGCAATCTATCATAACATGCACAATGCTTTTGAGTATGGAGCTACATAACTGAATAATCTTTAAGATTTTGGTGAAAGTATAAAAGATTTTTTTTTTTCTATAGGGCAGATTATCTTTAAGAATTAAAATTAAAATATGAAGTTGAATGAGTATTCAAAAATTGGGGGCTAGTTATAGTATTTTAATAATACCAAATTATTTTTTCCCCTCAGTTATCTGCTAAATCCAATGACCATAAATGCTGATTTCAAATTGTCTCTCAAAACACAAAACCCCCAAGAACAATCTCAAATTTATTATTATTTTTTTAATTGTAGAAAAGAATTATATTCATCAAACTACATCAAATGTTTATTATAAGTAATAAAAAGATTATATATAAACATTTTCAAAACATCAATGTTTCACTATGTAAAGTAGCTTATTGTTTGAACTTTACTAATATCTATTTAAATTAAAATATGATTTTTTAAAATTTTCTACATAATTAACTATAATTATTTAATTTAAATTATTTTTAAATGATTTTATACTACTTATAATTCAACAATGTCTATTTTTATCAATAAATATGCATGTATTTGTAATAAAAAAGGATGCTTTAAAAAAACCCGGTTTAAACCAAAAAAAACGGTTTTTTTGGGTTTTTTTTAAAAAAAACCTGGTTTTTTTCCAACCCTGCTTTTATACCAAGGTTTAACAATATAAAATGCTAAATGTAAGTTCCTAACATGATGCAAATATGTATTTTTGCCAGAGTTGATTAAAAAAGAAAAAAAAAAGGAGGGGGGGGAGCCCTTTTTCCAAAATACACAAATAAAACATTTATTTTTCTTTCTTTAAACCAGGTTTTTTTTTTCTTTTTTTCCTTAATTATCATATTCTATTACATATTTACTATGCATGTTTGTGTATAAAAATAAACGTTATTGGATATCATATTTGTATTCTAACTTCATCATTTCAAAATATTCAAATTAAATAATTACAATTGGTTATGTAGATAATTGAAATCATTTGCTAAATATTTTTAGTAACAGTAGTAGTATAGTGTTCAAAGAATAAAATGTTCTATACAGTGATTCATAGCTATCTTGAAAATGTTATCCAGCATCCTTTGATTAGTAAAAGATTTGTTTAAAAAAATGTGTTCTTAGTGGGGAATATAGATAAAAAACAATTTATTAAAGTTACTTTTAAATATGGGATACATGGTTTACATAATATGATCTCAGAAGTAAAAATACAGATTTTTGCATTGATCTATTTGTATTATAATACAAATAGATCAATGCAAAAATCTGTATTTTTGCATTGATTCATTGACATAAATGTCAATGAAAATTACTTGCATCTTAAATTAATTAATAAAAGTATAAGATTTTTGTATTTAATACATGCTTTCTAGAAATAAAGAATTTCCGCTGTCTTCATGACTTAAAAAACAAAGCAAAAAAAAACAAAGCAAAAAAAAAAAACTTAAAATATCTAACCACTTTTGATTACAATATTTTCCTCTATCAAAGAAAGTAAAAATAGCGATTACATATGACTATAAAAAAATTATGTAAGCAACGTAATATTCAAATTTAAACATTAGGTAACAGAAATGAAACCCCACACTCACCAAAAGAAGCAATACATGGCGATAAAGGTATATTTTCATCTCCCAGAACTTCTTCCAAACTTACTTCCTCCTGTAAAAATGAAATTGCAAAAACATGAGGTTTAAAAAGCAGAAAATTGTAAAATAGTATAAAACAAAATTTTTTGTAATAAAATATTAAAAAAAGAAAGATTGCTTGCATCTGATGATGATGCTCAATGCTCATACTTTGAATACAAAATGCTCTCTGAGTATTTAAATGAATTATAATATGAAATGAATATAATTAAATGTTTTTTAAATCAATAATTTAAAAGAAGATAGTTTGTTAAATTCAATATTCATTCATATATATCTTCATTTTATTATGTTGGTTTTAGTTTTATTATTAAGAAAAATTTGTTTACGTTAAATTTTATTTTTGTAAATTATAAAATAGTCTTTTTTTCCCCTTATTTAAGCATGCTATTTCAAGTTTTTAGCTCTAAGTTTAGCTCAGGGTTGGGTTTTTGACGTCAAAAAGGGTTTTTTGACATGACGACGGTTTAAACCGGATTAAACCGTCAAAAACCTGTCGAAAACCCATATCTGCTGTGATGCACTAGAGTTTGTTGTTAAATTTTAAAATTAGCAACAGTTGCCAGTTGCCATACAGTATGCTGAAATTTAATTATATTGTGGGTAATTAGCAGGTCTTTAAATATTTCTAATTAATAAAAATTAAGGTAAAAATGATAGATTTCAAATCTCAGAAATTTATCTTGAAGTGGGCATGCAGAAATATTTGCTCAAAAATTATGTTTAAATAATCTTGTTTATTTATTATTATTTTAATATTTAAAAAAATCTGAAGTTATTTAGTATGTATTTTGTCATAGTTAGTATTTATAAGAGTTAACAAGTTAAGTGTTATAAATGCAGGGTTTTCAAAAGTGTAAAACTTGATACATGTGTTTAAATTTTTTTTATGCTATACACATTATATACAGAAGCGTGTAAAGAGAAAATTGTGACAGGGGCAAAGTTAGAATTTGGTGCTCCTCTACCCAACTTTTTCTCGTGACAGGCCAAAAAATAATGTTTGTAGTATAAATTTGGATAGTGCCCCCTAAATTTCCGTGCACGGGACAACTGCCCCATCCTACTTCTCACAGAGCTGATTATATACATAATATCTAGTAGGTTAATTTGAATTTAAATATAATGCATATAATTTATTATATGTATGATTATTACACATTATAAACCATTTTTTCTCTACCCCCCGCCCCACAACACACACACACTAATAGTATTAAGAATACAAATAATGCTTATTTTGAATCTAAGTCAATCCAAATGAAATTATCAAAGTAGTAATTTAGTTCAGTAATGCAATTCATTTGCCCCATGTAGCATACGCTGGCACATAACCAGTTTTGAACAATTTTCTGTTCCTAATCAATTACGGAACTTGTCTAATCTTTTATGTTATTTTAAACTATACTCTAAGTTTGGTAAATAAATTTCTTCATAATATAATATCCCTGAATATTTTGAATAACACATTAAAATTTAATAAATAATATTACAAAAGATAAGTTTCCAAAGTCTGAGATTTTGTTTACTATTCAAAATATGTTTTTCAAAAATTTAAATTTATTTTTCCTACAACATATTTAGAAACATTTTCCTTATTAAAAGCAAATAAATTTTAATTATTAAATATAGATATAGGTAGATATACATATATGTAAATAAATATTTTTATTTACATATAAATATAGGTTTTTGACAGTTTTAGACATTTTTGACAAGGAGGTTTTTGACATGACGGTTTAAATCATGGTTAAAACCGTCAAAAACTGTCGCATGTCAAAAACTTGCCAACCCTGGTTTAGCTTAATCATTTTATGTGATAAAATCTTAGAATGAGACTAACATTTAAAAATTATAAATATATGTATATCATTCATATGTAATTTTACACATTAAATTATACAAGTATTTTCACCATGAACTTTTATTTTTAAAAATAAAAATATTTCATTTGATTTTTTAAAAATATTTTTAATATAAAGATACTTTTAATTATTGTTTATTCCATATTTACAGCTTACCATATCTATATTTAAAAATAGAAAATATAGAATAAATATAAAGTAACGTGTTGAACAAAAATATGTTTTGAGTTCAATCGGGATTAATGGTTTATAAGGTCTAAAATTGTCAAAAAAAATTATGCAAGTTTTTAAAAATAAAATTTTTTTAATTTAATATTGTCTTAAAAATAATTTTAAACAGTTTTGACTCAATTTTAGGTTTTCGACATGACTGTTAAAATTGGATAAAACCGTCACACTGTCATAAAAATGCCAACCCTGATGATTTTACTTACATTATTTACTTTATAAAATGGATAAGTTTATAAATATTTTATTGTAAAAAGAAGCTTGTTTAATTTTTAACATTCCTGTATTCATTAATAAATTAACATAGTAACTCAATTTATACGTGAAAAAGAAAAATATAATCAAATAACCTATAATCAACACATTTTCTTGTCGAAATTGTGAATATTAGGAGTTGATTAATACATAAAATATAAAAACTAATTATGCAAATTTAGAAAAAAGTTAATACATTTTACCTTGAATGGGACCGTTCAAGTATTACGTAAGCATATTTTTCGTCATTTCGTACCCCCTCCCCCCCCCCTTGTAAGAAAATATAAGCAAATGCTAGACCCCCCCCCCCTTTGCTTACGTAAGATTTTATGACAGTTTATTTATACATCAATACTTCTTGACTTATAAAAAGTTACCAATCAATTACATTATTAATCCTACAAATTTATATAGGCATATAGGGATTATGATATCAAAATATATAAAATCATTTTAATATATTGTTGCTAATTGCATTAAACAAACCACAGAATACAAAATGGTTTAAATATATTGTTATTTATCACTTTGAACAATAAAACAAGATATACAAGAAGTCTTAACTTACTTAGGCATCATAACTAAAATTTTTGCCATAAATCATACAAATGTTGGAGTTCAATTTGGTGTTCATATTTTAATCTGATGTCCAGAATCCTTGAACCCATGTTTCAACATTGTCTGTTATAGGGATGGGACGAATATTCGGCCACTATTCGGTATTCGGCCTATTCGGCCCTTTTGCCGAATATTCGGTTGGCCGAATATTGAAGGCTTGTTGACCGAATACTTCGGCCGAATACCTGTAGCCGAATATTTAGAGATATCTTGCCGAATATTGCTAAAATCTCGCCGAATAGTGAAAGATATCTCGCCAAATAAATTTCGGATTTAAAGAATTTCATTCTTGCAATTTTTTTTCCTCTAATCCAAATTGGCTACTTCATTTATGAAGTCATTCTCACTTTTACTTACAAAATATAGAATTATTCAGATACTAAAAAATATACAGCCTTTCTGTATTTCCTATAAAAGTTAGTGATATTCTAGAAAATGCTGCCCAAGTTGGAAATTTAATTGTACGGGAAATGCCATCATTAGAGAATGATATATTACAATTCAAAATATAAAAATACTGCCTTATTCTAAAACGCTCGAATATTTATTAATGTCTGCAAATTCCATGCGCATATAAAAAAGGCTCTTATGAAATTCATAACTTATTTTCTATAAAGTAAGAAATAAAAAAATTTATTCACTAGGTGTGTGTTAATGAAGATTCATTTTCAAAATTAAATATAATATATCACCATTCCAAATACAACGGTACATCTGAAAGCAGAATTGGTGTCAAACTCTATACACATTAGATGACACAACTTGCTTTATGAAGATGGTTTTATAAATATTTTAATATAAATTCTAAATACAGTAGATTCCCTTAAATCCGCACAGCTTGGGACCAGAGGTTGTGCGGATTTTAGAATTTTGCAGATTTCTGGTCATTGCTTTGTTTACATTTTTTAAACAGTAATTTGAGTGCAATTAATCGTGCATTTGGAACTATAATGAATGCTTACCATATAATAAAATATTAAAATAAGCAATAAACTAAAATAATAAAAATTTAGATAATTTAAAAATGATTAAAATACTAATAGCAAAGGTCAAGTTAAAAATCAATAGTGTATGATTAAATATTCATTATAAAGATTAAATGTATTTTTCCAAAATTATTGAACAAAACTTGCTTCATAAAAGTACATTACTGATTCACATCAAAATCATAAAATAACGATTTTTTTTCCAAGTTCAGCCAAGCTTAATAATAAAAAAATATTTATTAATGCATAAATATATGTAGCAAGAAGATTGTGATTACCAGTGATATCTGCAATATCTTGAATTTTTTCCAAAAAAAGTATATTCTTAATTCATGAAAAAAACATAAATGGAGTATTATTAAGAAAATTACAAATTAAAAAATGTATAGAAATGATACAAAACTAAAAAAATCAAATTTTGTAGCAATATCCAAACTGAAAGTTTCATTGTTTACATCCATAAAATATGTGTGGATTTCTGGTTTGCGGATTTAAGGGAGTCTACTGTACTCAACAAAATAATTTTTTCATTCTATAGTTTTCCCTTTTAAATAATTATTTGCATAATTACTGACTTAAATATGTAACATTATTATGTATATATTTTTAATTTACATATTCCTTCATTCATGTTATCAATTTCTGTTTATCCTTTTAATGCTTGTTGAATAAGTGGAATATTGAAGTTGAATATTGTATGTGCCGATTCAAATGTCAAAGATTTTGTTAACATATCCATTATGCATTTTACTTTAAGCATAACCTTTTGCTTTAACGTAATTTGTAATTTAAAGTTTGGCATCTGATTTCAGAGCAGTCTCATTCTTACAAATTTGCTTATCACTAGGGACACAAACTCTAAATGATCAAATTTACTTCATTAAAGGTTATTTCAGAAAATATGTCCTTGTGAGTTCTGAGAGAGAGAGAGAGAGAGATTAAGAATATTATTGATTTTGTATACAAGAAGTATCAATTGATAGTAAAAGTGAAGTACATTCTTCATATTTTAATGGAAATGTTTTCCCATCTTGACTTGCTGAAAATCAATTTGATGTACATTAGAATAAAGGATATAATACAATTTCATAATTTTTTTGTGTTAAAATAAGTTTTTCAAATTTAAAAATACATTTAAAAGCACATTTAAGAGTAGTAATTATTAATGAGCTCCTATTTTTTTAAATTATATATAATCAAAAGTTATTTTTTTTATTGGAAAAAAAATTTTACTATTCGGTCGGCCGAATATTCGGTATTCGGCCTAAATTTTGGCCGAATATTCGGTATTCGGCCAAATCACTATTCGTCCCATCCCTAGTCTGTTATAAGGTTTTCACTGGAACAGTGGCCTGGGGTATTGCAGGTTTCCGGTCCTTGTTTGCTTGTTGAATTTGAACTGCAGTTGCTTCGTTGTTTAATGCTTACGTAAGAATTGTCGTGACTCCCCCCTCCCCCTTGTCAGAAAAAATAAGCAGACTCTGGACTCCCCCCTCCCCCTTTAGTGCTTACGTAATACTTGAACGGTCCCGATAGTCTCAAACAATCCTCCATGCTTTTAGACAAATAAAACAAAGCTACAGCAACCTTCTCAGGTAAATCTGACAGGTCTTTTTTGAGCCCTTTCTTATTAAAGAAAAGTCATTATTCAGACTTGCTACAGGCTCAGCAAGAAAAAAACTGAACTTTCACGGCCTCACGGACTTTTGATGAAATTTGTATCTTCTTGCAGCATTTTGACAAAATTCACGTTTTTCTGCAATTTTTTAAAGAAATTAACATTTTCCCTCGATCATTTGACAAAAAGTGCACTTTTTCCAGTCTTTTCATTGAAATTTGCATTTATCCATGATCTATTAGCGAAATTAATTATTTTTCTCAATCTTTTTCGACAAAATTCACCTGTCGGCCAAATATTCAGCCAAAATCACTAGTCAATGCATCCTTAATTATGATATAAGGTGGGGGCCACCAATTACCCTGAAAAAACGCTGATCAGGAAATACACACATTCTCCATATATTAAAGTTAGGGTACTACTCTGTTATCCCGTCGACCAGTTTCGCCAAATTATACAAATCACCAAACTAATAGCCAAATGATACAAATTGACATAATTTTTATTTTGAAAAACGAAAAAACAAATAATTAGTAGAATATTAATAAAAATACAAATAAAAGTCGAAATAAAAATCACTTAATGACATTTTAAACACGTGAATCGTTTTTAATGTCATTGAATATGACATTCACGATCAACCATTATTGGCATTTAATCTTACAGTTTGGCGATAATTTTTTGTCGACGGGATAACCTAGTACAGTTGAACCCCGCTAATTCGGACTCCGATAATCCGGATAATTCGTATTATTCTAAAAAAAAAAGTTTTTCTGACATGTTTTTGGAATAATTAAGCAAAGTAAACATTATTACTGTCTGCAAATATTCAATAAGTTTAACATAAAGGTGATTTTCTGTTAGTACGTTATATTTTCTTTTTTTCTAATTCTCCGGATAATCCGGATTTTTGATAATCCGGATTGGGTCCGGTCCCAATCAATTCGAATTATCGGGGTTTTACTGTAGTACCAAAGTTAGTAAATATGAATCTAGTAAATCTGCAAATTGGTGGCCTCAAACATAAGTTCTGCAATTTTATTTGGATTTAAAATAAAATTAAAATATTCAACTTGCAATATCATTTATTTCATATTTGTAATACTAACTATTATAAATGATATATCAAACAGCCTCTGGAAGATTAGTTGTTTAAACTGTACACTTATATTCAAAAAATCCCTCACTGTCTTAATAGTTTGATTGTTTCAATTCAATTACCTAGTGTTTAATAGTTTGATTGTTTCAATTCAATTACCTAAGTGTTTAATATTTTAAACCATCCATCTAAACAAATTAAAATATCGATCTTCTATTAATTATAAGTGATGCAAACAGTACACGATTATCACAAATATTTTATTAATTATTAGTATCCTAGTTGTTAAATTTACTTGTTTCATTAAATTCTGGTTCTTAATGCAATCATAAATATGATGTCCATTACTGGACTCGGGAGGGTTTTGATATATTTAAATATTAGTTAAAATTAAATTCTATTCATATTGAGAAAAAAAAAAAAAACTAAGAATGGGAATGGTTAAATATTGTTGATAGATTAACATAATATTGCAAAAAATTGAAATAGAATAGCTTAACTATTAAAAATAATTTTAAAAAAATGAATAAAAAAAGTCCCTTAAGAGTGTGTATTAATGGCAACTGGCACATCTACCCTATTTAAATACTCTTAACTTGCACGTATATGTTAAATAGAAAACATTCGAAAATAAACAATTAAAAAATTTTAGATTTATTAATGAATTAAAAAAATTAACATTTTTTGTCATTTTGCTGCAGGAATTTTTTGTGCCAGCATAAACCTTGTATTTTTCATGTTTAAATGAGAAAACAAAACAAAATTAATGTAATCAATCATTAAGAAGGTAACAAAATATAAACAAAAAGTTATTCTGCATATTATAAGAGTGATATCGTTATAGTGCATTTATTTTTTTTAAGCATTATTGTAATATCTATTCTTTCAACGTAAATTTTTGATAACTAATATATATACTGGGAATAAATGGCATAATTAATGTTTTTGCAACTAACGTTATCTGTGATTCTCAGAAAACTGACACATAATAATTACAAAATGATTAAATCTTACCGTTTTTGAAAATTTTACTCTTATTAAAAGGATATTTTAAAACATAATATTTGAAGTTGCACTCGCGGTATATATACCGCGATTAATGATTGTTTTGTTACAACTGCAAATGCAAAACATAAATTACATAAAACTATGCGTTTATATGCGTCCTTTATCTTAAAAAAAAGATATAATACACTTTTAAAAACAATAATAATAACATATTTTACTTACTCGTTCTTTCGTAACTCGTTCATAACACCACACGATCATAGAATCGCTTTTTCCCATGGAACAATCTTCCATGCTTTTTCCTTTTTGGCGGGTTGAAAAACATGTTACGGTTGCGGTCGAAATATGACTAAATTACGGGGCGCATCCTAGCGGAAGAAAATTAACGGCGACGTACCGTGTTTTTGCTAATGATGAGACAGGGCTGTAAAAACATGTGGATTACCCTTAACTTTTTGAGTATTTAAGGGATAAGACCGTTTATTTAGTGGATCAGACCGTTTTTCTTCAAATAAGGCTATTGCCCGTGAAAATTGAAGGGCAAATGCTCATAAATTTACAGTTTTTTCTGAGAGTGTAGTTATAGTAACAATTCATCAATCTAAATTATCTCTAAAGTTATTGACTTTATAAGAATAGTTTTGGTTTATTTGCATGTAATTCCATCATTAACTTTCTGAAGTTTCAGATTCGAATTGCTTTAAATTGTCCTTTCTCTCTCTCTTTCTCCCTTTTTTTAAAAAAAAGTATTATTATTATTTAACTATTGCTTTTTTCACGGTTGAGAATGTATAAGAAATCCTCCAAATTATCAAGTATAGAGACAAACTGAATAATTTACTTTTCAATAGAATTATTAATATGTTAAAGATAATATTTCGCATATTGTGATACAACATTTATATTTTATAAACAACTTTCTCCATTAACAGTTTTAATACTTGCGTTAACTTTACTCATCTAAAAATGAAACAATCAATTCATTTAGTCTTAAGCCTATTGATAGAAACCTCGGGTTATTCTTATGCACAAAGTAGGGCCTGATTAACCGTCTGAAACTATGGGAAGCACAATGTCGTTTCAGGGCCCCCTTCATTCAAGAAATTTTTCTAAATTCAACATACCCGGAAACTTACCAATGCTTACGAATATTATTAGAATGACTCACACTGGTTGAATTCACGCATATTTCACTAAATAATCCCCCTCCCCTATTATATTTGTTTTTGACATCGTAGTTCATATACTCGTAGTTGAGTTTGTACATTATCTACTTATAATAAAATATAAGTGGAGAAAAATGTAAGGAACGAATTTGGTACGAATCATTCTGGTCTGCGAATCGGCCGTGGCTAAAAGCCACGTTAGGCTTAATGGAAAACAAATGCTGGCATATGACAGCTAAATGATATTTTCTTCTATTTAAAATAATGTTTGTACAATATTTTCATGTGAAATATGCATATCATGCCTAATTATAATGCATTAACCTCTAAGCTATTATAAACAAACAAACACAACACTGCTGCCATTTAAGCAACACAAATTCCAAATTTAGAAACAAATGAATGATTCTTCGTGATTCTTTAAAGAGGCTGACATCAGATTCTGCTTTTAAAATATTTGTAAAAACTTTAAATATGTTTACAAATACATTTTTCGCTTTTGTTTACAAAATCAGTAAGTTTACAATAAGCAATAAGTTTATAAGCAGTAAGTTTACAATACGCATCGACTTCGCTTAACACAGGAAAATCTCTCTTTATTTCCGGAATTTCAATTTTTTTTTGGCACCATCTATCGGCATCAATATAAATGAAGGAATTTTGGTTTCAAATTAAAAAGAAAAAAAATGCAGGATGTAATAATTTAGTTCTAGATTATTTTTTTTTTTAACATTTTCGTTACATAATTTAAAAATATTATTCAATAGGTATAAATAAAATGAATATTTTTATTATGATTTCTTCGATAGACTTTAAATTTAGTTTTATTAATTTTTTAAGAGGTTAATATTTATCAACTTATTTTTTTTTTCAATTTTGTTATAAATAATAATTTGTTTTATTTATAAATAAAACAATTTTATTTTTCAAAATGCAATGAAAATCTAAGATGTTATCATAGCCCCATTACTAAAACTGAAAATCTTTTTTTTTTCTTTTTTTTTCGTATTCTTTTATTAAATTACAATTTTGTTTACTTTTCAAAGTTTTATTCAAAAGTTACTATGCTAAAAATCAAAATTTTATCCGTTTTGATGCAATTAATATGTGTAGTACAAGGCATTGTACAAACCTTGTATTTTAATGACATTTTATAAGTATATAAATTTCGTTTACAATGCAAATAAATTTCAAATGGATATAAGCTAAGATTTTAAAAGTTGGAATAATTAAATTAAAATTTTACGAAAGAAATAATAATAATAATTTCAATTTTCATTAATACAGGATGATTTTTTAAATTTACATAGCTGAAAATTTTAAAAATTAATTTTTATTTAAATCAATGACTGTGGCTTCTGCATATT
>OZ025296.1:290059745-290098716 GCA_964019185.1 Maratus speculifer
TCCCATTTGGAGAAAGGTTTTTAATTCCCGTTTAACTAAATCAACAAAGAAGTCCGTTAAATTAATACATTCTATCATCCTGTTGGAAATTTCCATAATTTATGTCATAGTTGACAAATAATCAACAAGTCCACAAAGGTTTCATGTCTTACAGTGATTAAAATGTTGCAGAGCGTTTTCCTCATTAAATTAGTACATAGATTTTCCTGACACAAAGGGGTTTCTTTCGTTATTTATGTGTTTCTTGTTTTTAGATACACTGTTAATTGATTTCTTAAGTAGCATATCTACCCGGAAAAAGAAAAAAAATGCGCAATTCATGATTGTATGTAAGCAGTACAGTGAAGTATATTTTTATATACATTAACACAATATAACAGTAAAAAATTGACGTTAGTTAATTTCCGTTATAACTATAACTGTAATTATATAGGCTGTTTCAAAAAATAACGATCCATTATCATGAAAACACCAATCTATTGATTTCTTTCATAATAGTTTAAAGAAATGCCCTCCTTAGAAGAAAAATAGCCATCCTTTTTGGGAAACTGGACGATAAAACATATGAAGAGGTGCGTCAGCTGTACCGTTGAAAATGCTGAAAACAGACACCAATAAGAGCCAATATCAGGCTTTAAAATATCTTCTTGGAAAATTAATGTTTTTAATTCCTCTTTCCAGTATACTCTTCTTAAGGCCCCACACTAGGCACAGAAAAAGACCCGGATGATAATGTAAAGTCTATGGGGGGGGGGGCGTTCTTTTCAAATATCTCGCTCAAATTTTAATATTTTTACATTTTTTTTCTTCATAGAATAACTGAGGACGATCTACAACCGGCCTAGTTTTTACTTTTTCGATTTTGCTTACATATTTTTTATATTATAATAGTTTCAATTTCATAACCGGTTTAAGCCGGTTTTAAAATTTAACGTTTTTTTTTTTTTTTTTTTTTTTTTTTTTAATTTGAAACCATTATCATCCAGGTTTTTTTTCTGTGCCTAGTGTGGAGCCTTAAAGGATGCCTCTTTTTTCCTTAATTATCAAACTATTTCTAAAAGCTATACTTAATCTTTTATGAAGCGTTAAATTTTTACTCACAATTCATGCGCGTTTAACACATAAAAGTACTAAATTAAGCATATATTTACGAAATATTTTGAGAACATAGGAAACAGTAAACATCTTTTAAGAAAAGTACATAAGAAAGAGGAGTTAAAAGTATTAATTTTCAAAGGAAATATTTGAAATATACAAGGGCATCAAACGCCATTAGACTTAACATTAGCGAGGGAAATTTGGAAGCTGAGTGACTTGCAGTCTTAATCCCTTCGGACGAGAATCTTTAAGAGCCCACAATAATCACAGAAAAATTACTCAAAAAGACCCGGATGATCATGTAAAGTCTATGGGAGCGTTTTTTTTTCAAATATCTCGCTCCAATTTTAATATTTTTGCATGATTTTTTTTGCACAAGATAGCTGAGGGCGATCCACAAACGGCATAGTTTTTACTTTTTCGATTTTGGTTATATATTTTTTATATTACGATAGTTTCAGTTTCAGAACCGGTTTAAACCGGTTTCGAAAGTTAAAGTAATTTTTTAAAGAAAATCTGAAACAAAAATTGAAAAAGTAAAAACTAAGCCGGTTGTGGATCGTCCTCAGCTATCTTGTACAAAAAAATCATGCAAAAATATTAAAATTTCAGAGAGATATTCGAAAAGAACGCTCCCATAGACTTTACATGATCATCCGGGTCTTTTTGTGTACTTTTTCTGTGACTATTGTGGGCTCTTAATGTTTAGTCACCGGTTTTTAAAAACAGAAATTTGTGCCTTATGAAATTGAGCAAATGCTCCGAAAGGGAAATTTTACAGTAAAATTTGACTGGTGGGGATAAACAAGGATTCTTAAGCCTTTTTGCAGCCCATATACGTATCGCTCATACCTGTTTGATAAATACCTGTTTGATAAATACCAAAAATGTTATTTGGTCCAAAATGCATTAAAATACCCAGATAAATATGCAAAGTTTTAATATTCTTACTCTTCTTTAACGAATGTTGTTTATTTTCATGCATTAACTATCTTTATCGAATAAGAACACCACAATTCTTTGTCAGATTATAACCAAAATTTTTGCATCAGAAATGAACAAAATAAAATAACGTTCATGCCTAACTGGCAGTTTTAAAATTGATGTTCTTAAAACTGATTCAAAAATGGCGGAAACATTAGCCTTAATATTATAAATAACAACGCGAAAGCTCTCAGTTTCACAGGACAACAATTTATACCAACTCCAAAACACCATTCTCGGTCTTCAATCATCGTATCTGCATATTGGACAGTTTGCAAGTTTACATAGCTAACCTCTGAAAGATGGGCGAAATCCACGTGTTTGCCAGTTTGCAACTTATTTGAGCTTTCAGGTTTTATAGGTTTGACTGATCGCTTGCTAAATGAATTCCTCTGCATTATATTGGATATTCCGGGATAGGATTTACGTTTGCGATGCACATGAAATGCCTTAACTGTGCAAAGATATTGATGACGATAGATTATATTTGCTAAACATGAGATGCTTATATTGTACGGTAGATGTATATACATGGTGTTTTATTTAAAAGTAATTAATTTTGTCTATTGATAGGGTTTTACCTACTCCTCGTAATTGATAATATATAAAAACTACATATTTAAAGAGTGGTTTGTTTTAATTTTAATTACGAAAAGCAGGAGAATCCGGTATTGATGAAATTGAATAAATGTAAATCTATATAAATAATTTATGAAAATATTTGTTTGCTTAAAAAGCGTAACGAGGGGAGGGGAGTGTACAAGGTTAGAAAATAAATTAGCAACATTACATACACAATTAATTGCATCATCCACTATTATTGTGAAGTACTGTTTTCAAGTTAATTTTGAATGCTGTTTTAAAGTTGCTGAAATCCAATTATTATTTTATAGAAAGTAACAATATACTCATTTATCAGACATATTATTAACCAAATGTTGTAAATGTATTAATATTTTGTGGTTGCTTATTTATCAGTAGGTAATAAAATGTAAAATAAGAAAACACCACAATTTTACCTCGTTTTCAGTATAGCTCTGAGACAGCTCAAAGTTAGACTGGGTTTATAATTTACTGATTATAGGTACTACTGTCAAAAATTCTCCATGTTTGCACGTATATTTTATATAAAAGCCGACAGTGTGCATGAGATATAACATCTAAATATTTTCACAAATATGTGTAAAATACATAAAATTCATTTAAGGGCGTTATACGGGGCGAAGCTACTCAAATTTGACATTTCATACATCACACATTCGACATTTTTTATACTTGTTTGAGTAATACTATAATTGAGTAATACTATATAGTACTAGTATGCATTACTGTACCTATGGATATATTATTTAGTTGAAACATTAAAAATTGTATAATAAATTCTAATAGAATGTATTACACAAACACAGAGGCGGCATATTTTGTACTCTAGTGATAATTTAAATATAAAAATAATGAAACAGAGCAGAAAAAAAGAAAACTTAAACTTTCAACATTGGTTGAACATTGAAGGAACTTTGTGAAGCGTAAATGTTCATCATATATACAATCATTTTATGGAAATCGTAACTGTTTGTTGTTGTTGTAGTTGTTTCTACTTAGTGGCGCACTTAATACTCCATCCATGTCTTTAAAAATTAATTAAAAACTAAAAAAAAAAAAAATAACTTTTTTATTTATTTACATAAAAAATAAAATTTTCGAATTATTTCCTTTTATACTCGACTGTATTTTTCTAATGAACCCAAAAAACATTATTTTTTTTTTCCTTTTTTTATTTTTTTATTTTTTATTTTTTATTTTAGGAGGAGAAAGTAGTCCGCTAGCACAGAATAAGAAATGTTATAAAAAAAATAATTATTCATTCCATTCAGACTTATGTATGAAAAATCAAATCTTTTGAACCTTTCAGAAAATGTGCGAGCGTACATGAAAACCTTTGTCATAAAGTAATTCTAGCGTCTGTTACATTCGCTTTTCCATTGAAGTGGCATAAATCTTTCCTTTATGATTTCTGCAAGTGGAATATAAATACTTTTCCCTATTCTGACATTTCTAAAACTGCTTTCAGTTCCATGTTTAGGCACTCCGTAAAATGAAAATTTAAATAATTCAAATGGTACAATTCCTTTGGTCATCTGTAACGTCTTGTCACGTGACATCCGTGACTATCATATATATGGCTGTTTAATACTTTGTCCAATAGGTTCTGTCTCCTTGACAGATGGTGATGTGGGAAGTTCGAGCAAAGGGGAAAAATATCTGGTTCTTTAAAAGGTTGTAGACATTTCAGATTTGATGTCTTTCGTTCAGGCTCCGCCTATTTCATCATGCTTTTGAAGGCCGCAATTTTATTTTATTTTATTTTTTATTTATTTTTTTTTTCCTGTTGTTTTATATATTTGGAGATTCAGTAGTATGAAAGCTTCATCTATGAGAATAGATTTTGTTAAAAGTTGTACAGAAAGGAAGTAAAAATAATAAATTATTGACTCAAATGAAAAAAAAGTAATCAGGCTATTTCACAACGAAAGAAAACGTTTCAATTATATTTAATTCTTTATAAATACAGTCACACTTTCCTCCTCTTTCTCTTAGAAATAAAACAGTAGTGTACTGTTATTCGATTTTCTCTATCCCCCTTCCCCCATCTACACACACACACACGCGTACAAGCACACATTTTTCTAGCTCACTTGTTTTCTACTCTTTATTTATCCGAAAGCAGCGCGCAAAGCAGCACTAAGAATGCACCTAGTCCTACGTACACATAACACATTTGTATATGTAGACAAATATTTCTTCTTTTTTTTTTTTTTCTTTTTTTTTAGCTGAAACGTTCTCTAATTAATTAAAAAATAAAATAAATAAATAAATAAGAATAATGTGGCTTAGTAGTAGTTTATAGGCTCAACTATAAGCTATTCCAAAACCTTGCTCCTCTCTGAATTTGTTGCGTGGGAACCCATGTATCTATTTGACATATTGCTACATTATTATGCAGAAATGATCTTTAGCGCATCAACAATTACAAAATTAAACGTAATGAAAATGGATCGGACACACTGCAAAGGAAAAGAAAAAAAATGACAATATATAGAGTATGACCACCCTAAATTGGTGTCCCATAATTGTCCAGTAAACAATCTCAGGTAAAATGGAGCGACGAAATCAGAAAAGTATCTGGAGCTCATTGAATAATCAAAGCGCTAAACAAGAAACTGGAATTTTCGGAAATTTCGGGGGAGACTTTACATTCAGAAGGAGATTGAAAATGGTTGGACCTGAAACAAGCGTCCGGATATTACTCACATGCAGGGTTCCATTTTAAGCAGGTTTCGTTTAACAGGTTATATAAAAATTGTTATTAGAAGTCTTAAAAAATATTAATCAATAATATATACACGTTAAAAAAATTGCAGAGTTTTCTTTTCTCTGTGGCATACATATTCTCTCATATTTAAAATAATAATAATAATAAAATTTATTCATTTTTCAAAAAATTAAGCACCAAGAAAAAAGAAAGCTAACAGCTTACGAAAAAAATAACTTTTTTTCTGACAAAAGTAAATAGCTTGGATTATATATACAGACATATATATAAGTAGGTTTTGTTTGATAGATATATCTGAATATTAAATGAATGTTTTTGTTAGGAGTCTTAAAAAACTATTAATTAATAATATACACACGTTGAAAAAATGCAGGTGTTTTTTTTTCTTTCTTTCATAAGTATTTTCTCATATTGTAAAAAATAATAAAATTTATTCTTCTTAAAATAATTCAGCTCAAAGAAAAAAGAAAACTATAAATTTACGAAAAAAAGAAAACTGTTTTTTTACTGGCAGAAAAAAAAATTGGCTTTGATAACGTCCACTGTTACTATTATGATCATTAGAGCAAAATTTCATAAATACTTGCGATTATTTTATTGCAAAAAATAATTAAGATAAGAATCAATATTAACCAGTTAAATTACCATTGTGATCCACTTTTATAAAATGTATTTAATGTCTTACAAATGGTATTTAGCTTCTCTGTATGATAAAACATAATGTTGTTACTCTGGAGAACAGAGTGTTTGTCACAAGCGTAACAAAATTTTGATTTCATATGCAGACAAATAAAATGTTATTTGTTACACATTAGATATGTATTATGTGAGGGCAAAACAATGGTATTTAGCTGGCTATATCAATTTTATCTTAATTTTTTTTTCAATAAAATAAATGGAATTATTCATGAAAAAATGTTTTAATGCTCATGAGATTAATGAATAGATGTTCCCATTCCTTTACCTTATAACCATCACGTTTTTATTTTCACACCAAATAATTCAAAAAAGACAATTTAAAAGTATAATAAGTTATTTGAAAACTATTTCAACTTACTTACTTTCTTATGATTTTAAAAATAATTTTCCAGCACAATTCTTTTAACAATTAATCTCCATAATCTCCATATATGCAGCTAGATTAATTCATTTAGTCTTTTTCATAACAATGAAAACATATTTCAGGTATCGAGATGTGCATTACATGCAAAAAATCTTAAGCGCTGGGAATTTGAAAATTATTCTTTCATAACTAATTCTGAAGCACAAATTACTGATTTTTTAAGCATTTTTTTACAAAATGTATAAATTGTTAAACCCAACATATTTATTTCAGGGTTAATTATTACTTGATATTTCTATATTTAATAATGATAAATATTTTTTACATGCTAAATATTTTGTAAATGCACATCTTTGGCAACAAATCTCATAGGCATATATATTTCAAAATCTTGCCCCTTTCTGCATTTCATTCTGCAGGCTCCTATGACCCCAAAACAGCCATCGTTATATTACTAATGCAGTAGCTGTCTTCAGCGCATCAACAATTGCTGATTTGGCCACATGCGAAGGTACATTGATGGAATCGAAATAAGCCTGCTATCCAATTTCCCAGCAGACGAGAACGAACTTGTCTAAGAGCTCAGCAGCATTTTTACAAATTACTAACCATTAGCAGTAGAAACAAACTTCATCTTTGTAACTCGATTTGCTTCGGAGGTACAAGGTGTTGCGTTCATGATACTTTATTATTTTATTTTCGAATACTGCTATTATTACAACTTGTCTTTCCTGGCAAAGTTTATTAATGATTGTTTTTGCCGAGAGAATTTTGTAGCATCTTCTTAATAATTACCTTAAGGGTGTATTTCGATTCAAACTGCTTATTTTCCGATTTATTTTGGAATTCATTTTTGCTCTCAAATGCACCAAACTTTCAAAATCTCTTATTTGGAAAGTGCACAAGGTGCCGTGATTGTCGATTCTTTGATAAATGCAGAAAATATTGCAAAAAAATCAATCAAAAACGGCATTTCGAACCGATTTTTCCGAAGCGAGAGATCTGGGAACGAAAAAAAGGGTCATACTGAGAAGGTAATTGTTTATAAATCAAATTCTAACGAATTGAGCGTAAAATGGCCTCAAACAGCACCTCATACGTGAAAGACGTACACACAAATTATTGTATACACACTTCTTCATTTTCTACTTTTAATTTTTAACACGCGAGAAAATGCACAGCAAAAGGGTAGTGCTCACATCAAGCTAAAAAACAGAGAACAGAATGAATTTAAATCGATACATACATAAATCATAATATAGAAACAATTATTAATAAAAAAAGAGTCATTTCGAAAGTTTTTGACAGTTTTTGTAAACCTGTAATTGTTCGCTCGTAATCACTGCTTCCAAGGTCACTCTAACGAGCACTTAACTTTATTTATGATGCCATGATAATTGTCATTTCTTGCACAACGGAGGAAATTATTTACGAATTGCGCAATGTTTCTATCAATACGTCCCTTCAAGAATCCCCTCAGCAAGTTTCATGTTTCTACTTTTAAAAATGTGTCTGAAATTGTATCGGGAAATTTCGAGCTGTTGAAGGTGGAAAAGCGTTTTTTCGAATACACCCTTAAATAACTATACATTAAATAACTATACATTAAATAATTAACTATCTTTAAAAATCGACTATTCTATTCTATCAATTTAAGATTCGTAAAATTCGATTAAATTTCATTTATTCTTTATAGAAATTATTTCAGTTTTGAAAATAATCTTACAATAATTATTTTCTAATTCAGATTTTTTTATTATTATTATTAATATTAATGAAATTTAGCTTTTAGTTATGTCGGAATTTATTTCAATTTGGTTATGCCTCCCATTTAAAATAAAAATTTTTAGATTCTGAAATCTTTTATCAATTATTTTGTAACACAGAAGAAGAATTCGTAAGAATTCTCTCATTAATATAAATTTTATCAAACTCGCTTCGATCCTAGTAATTTCTTTTTTATTGTCTAATTTCTCGTACTTCTTCAAATTTATTCATATTGGAAAAAAAGTCTTCTCTATTATTCTCTTAATATTCATTCTTTATGATAAAACGTTGGATGTAAAAATTTAGTTAAATCTTAGCACTCAATTATATTTTTGTTTGGACTATTTGTGGCACTATCAATTTTAAAAATTTTAAATACCAGGAATTTTTTATTAATCCAGGATTAATTCTGCCAATAGATGCAATTTTATTGGAGAATATAACACTGAACTAATTCATTTTATGTAGCTTTCATTACAACAAATAAAAAACTGAAACCAGTTCCGGAAAATTTTGGAATTATTTACACAAATCATGAGCTCCAGATCCCATGATCACCCTCTATTAAAATTTGAATTTTAAAAAGTGTGTGTGTATCTGATTTTATTCATGTTGTAACTTTCGTATTTATAAATCTATCTGGATGTAACAGAGCATATGCAGTACATGAGGAGCAAATTAAGTCTTGATTGAGTTCGTTCTTGATTCGTGATTCATCTTCCATCTTCTTTCAAAATAGCGGCTTAAAATAATAATAATAATCAAAAAGAGTTTAAAAAAATTAGAAATTGAAATATATAATGTATTATTTCTTAAATGTTTGGCCTCGATACAGTGATTCAGGAGCATATTTTGTTTCGTCTTTATTTTATAAGATGGCTGAGATATATAGCACTTTGAATTTCTAGCATGTCTGACATTTTGAAAGTTTTCATATTTGTCATACGACTGCTCTTCTATATATTTTCCGATTGCGATGTGACTAAACATGTTAACAAGACTTACTAAGTTCTCCAACAAGTTCATAGATTACCTTAATCCGACATGTTGTTTTAAACTGGGCGGCTTGAGGGTATCCCCAAATCTGGGGCCAAACATAAATCGATCTAAATGAATAGATATAGTTAGTTGATCGATTTGACAAAATTCTCATTCAGATTCAGTATTGACGAAAACTGGTATTAAAGGTTCTACAATTGAATTCCAAACATTTCAGATTCGTGTGTTCGAATAAAATACATTGAACTTTAAAAAAAAAAAAAAAAAAAAAAAAAGGAAAATGAAAGCCAATTTTCCTTTGTGGTAAAGGCTGGAAAGACTTTCTGCAGATACAAACATTTATTGATTTGCTCCATGGAGAGCAAAATATGAAAATCTTTGATTTTTTTATTTATAGGGCATAATTATGATAATTGCGCATTATCTTCTCTCCTTTCATATCTGCCACACACAAATGAAAAAAAGAAGAAGAAGAAGAGGAAGAGAAAAAAAGACGGAGTATATGACCAAAACTTTTTCAAAATTTCTTTTTAATTTTTTATAGTTGCCTCAAAAGTTCTTTTGGTTCTATCTATCTATCTATCTATCTATCTATATCTATATCTATATATATATATAGATATAGATATAGATATAGATATAGATATATTTAATTTTGTTTTTTAATTTAAGAAGAATATTTTACTTTTGTTGCCTTCAAGTAATATTTATGAACGCACCCAGAACGATTTCAAATTTTTAGTTAAATATTTGCATTAAAAAAATCAATTTTTCGAGAACTTCTTATTTTATTCTTACATTTTAAATTATTCAAAATCGTTTGATAATAAATCGCTTATTTTTTTTCTTATATTTATTTTTTTATTATTTTTTATTTATCTATTTTTTACCAATCGCATTTAACAGTGGGTGTTTATTTAAATCACCTTAAAGCACTCAATAAAATAAGATTTATTACTTAAGACACTAACGAAATAAGTATAAAGAGATAAAAGTGTCTAGAAGTTCATTAATTCTCTTAACATAAGCATCTCTTATCTAGATGTACCATCACCCAAATTCAATTTTATATTGTTCTTCATGCTGTTCAGCTAATCATGCTTTATCACCAGGTGTCAGTACTTGTTACTTTATTTTGCATATGAAGTGGTCTAACGACTACTAATCAGACTCAAAATTAATGCTCCTGAACTAATAAGGTATTAATGCAATCAAAAGATAAAAGTTACTTTATGCAATGAAGGCACATTTAAAATAATGTTGGCGCATTTTGTTACTGAAATGAGAAAATCTGGAAAGTGCAGTGAAAATTTACATTAATTTATTTGCATATAGTTAAAAAAAAAACTAGATAACTGACAAATCTGAAGATTAAAAATGCTATAAGCAAAATAATAGCTATAACGAAACGTTAATGAAATTCGCTAAGTGTTCTAATTGCATTAATCTTCATTAGTATTACGTAGTGGTATAAAAAGAAATTGCTGTGAAATCATAAGATTCGAGTAATTAATTTTTTCAGCTATATTTTACTTTTAGATTTATTCTTTATAGATATCAAGACACATTTAAAATAAAGTTGACACATTTTTTACTAAACTGAGAAAATCTGGAAAGGTGCAGGGGAAATTTACATTACAGGTTTCCCAGCGTCATGGAAAGTAAGGGAAAATCTGGAAAGTCACGGAATTTCAAAGAAGTCAGGGGAAATCATGGAAATTTCAAAATATATTAGGAAAAGTCAGGGATTTTACAAATATTTTCTAAAAAGCCATGGAAAAGTTTTACAAAAATTTTAAAATGATGCAAAAGTCATCAAATAGTATCGGGGGAAAATCGCAAAATTCATAAAACAACCGCAAGAAGAACAAGTTGAAAACTGCACGTGAAGCGTAGCAAATGAGGTGCGTTCATACGATAACGAAGTTTTAAAAATATCACTCTCATATATCAATCTCATAAAATTGTAAATAGTTAATTACAATTAAAATGCGCACCAAACAATGTCCTTCCTATACCATTATAAAATGAAATACTTTTGTGTCGCCTTGTAAATCAATAACAAATGTTCTTTGCACCACAGATTATGCAAAATGTATATTATAATATGTACTTTATAGATGCATATCATTTTTATTATGTTCGAATGAGTGTAACACCATTAAAATGCATTAAAATGAATTTGAAACGTTTCCCCCCATTGACCGTAATGTAACGAAATACTTTTGATTGTCCCTGTAATTGAACTATGCATCCGATTAAGATAAAATTTGAAATAACACGACAAAATTATGTATAATTATACATTTTAAATTTCAAACGATTAAAATGCATTGGAAACTTTTTCACCATTGATCGTAATGTAACGGAATCCTTTTGATTGTCCCTGTAATTGATCTATGCATCAGATTTTTCATAAAAATTGAAATGAATCGACAAAATTATGTAATAATTATATAATAATTATATATTTTAAATTTCAAAAGATTCGGTTGGGTAGTTTTTGCGTTGTTATATGCGGACAGACGGACGGACTGAACGACAACTATAGGTGCTACGTATTTACATAATTACGAACGCACCTAAAAAGAACTAGAAATTTGAAGAGCAATTGCAGGAAAAAAAAAGTTAGTTTTGACAAAGGATTGTGAAAATAAGTAGAAAATTTCATTGTATTCCCATTTGATTAAAGAAATTTTTGAGATTTGATCAGGGAATTTTTTGAGATTTGGTCATGGAAAATTAGGGGAAGTGCCCTTCATGTTTTGCTGGGAACCCTGCATTAATTTTAAAGAAACTAGATAACTGTCAAAGCTCAAAATTAAATATGTTATAAGCAAAATAACAGTTCTAACGAAACGTTAATGAATTTCGATGAGGTGTTTTAATTGCATTAATCTTCATTATTATTAGGTTTTGGTATAAAAAGAAATTGCAGAGAGATCATATGATTTGAATAATTATCATTTCAGATAAATTATACTGTGACGGTATACTCATGCTGGGTGTCATTTGTCACGTTATATGCAGACATACTCATTAATTTAGGTTAAAACAACACAGTTTATTAAAATGATAAGGGCTAAAGGAAAGTGGAGCAAGTCTATAATTTCACTCACTGAGAACACTATGAAAAACTAAATCATACTCACAGGCTTCGGTCTAGCTCAGCCGGGGCACCGTCTAACACTTGACACTATTTCCTGGCTGATCTACTAAACAAATCTAAATTTCACAGCCCGTGGCTGTGGATATTTCTTTATTTGCTCAAATAATCAAAACGGAACGATTCTAAACTTTCTTACCAAGGCAGAATCTTTAATCCACTATCTGAACTCCTTTTCGCTTTACTGGAGGCCGTAGCTATTTTCTAATCGTCAGCACCTTACTAAACAATCATCAACTTCGTTGTCTAATGGCGGAATACACACAGAGGCTGCTGGCTGCTGGCCACTGCCAGGAACACACAGACGCTGGCTGCTGGCTAAGGCCAGAAACCCACAGACGCTGGCTAAGGCCAGAAACACACAGACGCTGGCTAAGGCCAGAACACACACAGACGCTGGCTAAGGCCAGAAACACACACCCCACAAACTTACACCCAAGCTTTTATACGCGACAAACTGAGATACTTCTCATTAACATAATACTAATAACCGCGAGCTAATTGCGGAATTCGAAAGAGCACACACACTCTAGAAAGTTAAAGTAAAAGAGAGGATAGATGTCACTTTTACGCCTACAAAATGTTAAATTATTGACGTCACGATCTCAGAAACACTAGAGTGCCTTTATGACTAAAGGTCACTCCCTCACAACCCCCCCTCGAACTCCGCAGAGAAAAAGGGCTGGGCTAAATGCATGCCCAGAACTTTTTCTTGTTATAAATTTAGAGCCGTAATAAAACACAGTGATGGGTGAAATTTAACGCCGAAACATAACTTTTAAAATATTAACTTTAACCCATCACAACCAAAAAAACTCAGTTTGCCTCAAATAATCACATATTCAATCCAATCATTCTTCTATCTTACAAATAGCCTCCGTAAAACTTCCAAAAACTCGTAAAACTTTCAAAACTAATTACTTCTTCTTTCAAAACAACCCACTCCACTGGGAGTGCTAAAATTTCTCAAAACACTAAACTTCTGAAATTTTCCTCAATATTGCAATGCAACTATAACTTTACCCAAAAATTTCTCCATAACTTTTAATATACTAGAATTCGCA
Source organism: Maratus speculifer (assembly GCA_964019185.1). Classification (NCBI taxonomy): domain Eukaryota; kingdom Metazoa; phylum Arthropoda; class Arachnida; order Araneae; family Salticidae; genus Maratus; species Maratus speculifer. The sequence continues at coordinate 290,073,221 of OZ025296.1, forward strand.
CCAAGTCCAAAAAACCCAATGCGCAAAAACTTTCCTCATCCAAATTCCGACTTCATCTAAAATTACATTTACTTCATACTAAACTAACTCTGCTACTACGTAACACCTACATCCCCATTAGCCAATGAACTAACTCCCAAACCTCTTCAGACTTAACTCCACTTGAACAATAATTGGGGCACATACGTACAGCGGCATATCGCTGTGCTTATGCAACAATCAAAAAATATCAAAAATTTACAAAATGACGTCATCAATCTCTTCATCTGTATTAACTAAAAGAAAAATAGCAGAATCAATACATAACAAAAGGTATACTTCCCTGCAAGAAAATCACATTAACATTCAATTTTAATACAATACAATTTCAAATTCAAATGCAGCTTAAAACTTCGCAACTTGCGGAAACCATTCCCAACTAAAGTACAAAACGCAACTCATAAAACACGAACGATAAGAAGAAAGTTAATTCATTAAATGTTAGTATCAGAGATAGAAACGCGTGTCAAGGACTTCTTGACCGCAAAACACGTGCGCGCCTGAACCGCGGCGCGTGTACAAAATAACCCAAATTACTATCTGTACTTTCTGAAAATTTAAACATACATTAACATACATTTTATAACACATGAACAATATAACAATATAATAACATTTTAAACAAATAACATAACCATTTAACAATAGATCCAGAATTTTTTTAAAAGCAGTTAAGACCAAAATTTCCAACATACATAAAACTAACAATTTTGCAAACAAATTTTGAACACAATTAAGCACTAAACGTGAGTCCGTCAAAAAATTCCAAAAATGGCCAAAAGTACCAAACAGTCTTTCTGCTTTCTATTCCTTCACATTGCTACCACATATATGCACTCTAATAGAAATTTAATAAAGAACATTATCACCCAATCATAGAGATGATTCACTGCTAGCAGGCTTCATACTGCAAGATGGCTTTCTCCTCCTGTCCCAAAAGGCTTGTACGAAGGATCTCTCGTCATCAGAACTGTACGGTGACGCCACAGTTGACTGTCGTGCCTGCAGCCTGGTTCTGAATGGATGCCGTGGAATACTCGTAGGTTCCACTCGACGACTCTGCTCCGGCCGGTTCGCTGGGTTCACTCCATGGCGAGGTTCACACTGTTGTTGCCGGTAATCTGAGAGTTGCCTCCTCTTTCTAGACGCACCCGAAGATACCGAAGATCCTAGGCCACGTTTCTTTCCGGACCTATGTAGTTTCTTGTTAGGCAAAGATTCGGCATTTAAAGTTCGCTTAACAGTTTTACGAGTGTCCAAACGAAATCTTTTCTGGGGATTAATCACTGAAGATGGTGAACTATTAGTTAATTTATGCTTGTGAGGTTGTTGTCTAATAGATGGAGGAACTGGACAATTTATAATTTTTTGTCTTTTATGACACACAGAGTCCGATGTATTTGACACAGTTCTCTTATTTTTATTATACTTTGCTCTCGGATTGCTAGGCTTTCGACTTTCAATAACAGTTTTTGGAGCTGTTTGACCAAATTTTCTTCTTGAATATTGATGAAAAGAATTAGACGAAGAAGTGCTGGACTCGGGACACTCATTGGATCGGGAATTTCGCGAAACACCACTCGACATATGAGAACCTTCACTACCATTTTCTCTAAACTTATACACTCTAACCTGATCCAGATTAACAGTCATTCTTTCACCATTGACATCAACAACCAAATTATTATTTCGAACTTCCAAAACCTCGAACGGACCTACAAACTTCGGACCAAACTTAGCTACTCTCTTTTGACGACTTGAACTTAACCAATGCTTTTCTACTAACACAAAATCTCCAACTTTCACTTCTAACTCCCTTCTACGCATATTATAATACTGAGCTTGCTTTTCTTGCGCTTTTCCCATTTGAACCTGAGCTTCCTTAACCAACCTCTCAATATCCTGACACATGTACTGACTTTCCGCATCTGACACCATAACTAACCTTTGGAATGGAGTAATAACTTTTCTACCCAAAAACAATTCAGCAGGCGTTTTCCCCGTTGACTCGTGAACTGCCGTACGAAGTGCGTACGCAAAATGTTGAAGAAACTGGTCCCAATTTACATGATGAGAACCAACATAAGAAGAAATCATTTGAATTAATGTACGATTTACACGTTCAGCCATATTAGACTGAGTAAGTTCCATACCGACCCCAGTCTCCAACTTTTCACAAAAAGACTTAAAAATATTGAATATAAAATCATAACGAAATGGTTTACTAGCAACTAGTGCGTCAAAACCAATATGAATTTCATTAGTTAAACTCGGTTTATCTGAAAAAACTTTACCACAATCGACTAAAGACTTATTAACCTCCACTTTCTTAACCTCACTTAAACTCGACTCCTCCAAATTAACTGACACTGAAACAGGCTCTTTCTTACTCACATTCTCATCATTATTCACGATTAACGACTTTTTAAAGAAATCCAAACTAATTCCTCTATCCCTCATATAATCCACACCAACTATACAATGCACTGTTAATCCATCCAACACACAAAACTCCCAACATGTCTTAACCGAACGAATTTCAACTTCCAATTCTACTGAACCTTTATTATCGCAAGCTACTCCCTGTGCTGACTGAACCACCAGACTTGACCTTTTCAACTTCTTATACGAAAAATATTTCCGATAACAATCAAAAGAAATGAACGACTTATCTGCCCCTGTATCGAAGACACTTTTAATGACAATACCATCTAACACAATTAACACTTCAGGTAACTCAACCGGATTAATAGTAATTTTATTTAAACTCACAGAAGGCTTTTTCGATTTGACCTGTGACTGCATACCTTCCGAAATACAGTCACTTACCAGTTTAACTGACCCGACCTCCTCACACCTCTCCTTTGCACTGATCTACCTTCAAAATTCTCATCCGAAGTTAATCTCCTTACTTGCGAAGAAACATTCCTGTCCCGTACTCCCCCACTACGATCATAACCACTATTCTGTCTATTTCCATGCATATTTCTCTCACCACTTCTAAAATTATTAGCACCACCACCATTCCTATTACCATTACTCGTATTCGACATATTACGACCAAATCCATCACTTCTATTACGCACATTACTATCCGGAAATCGCTGTCTCCCCCTCACAAAATTACGTTCCCCCTCATTTTTCAAATTACTATCCGTGACAGGTCTCTGCCGAGGGTTACGCAAATCCCGTTGATCCGAGCTATGCCGAGACTCATACTTCGATAATATCTGGTGCATTTCTGCAAAATTCTTCGGTGCTCGAACTTCAATAAAGTCCTGTATATTTGGATTAAAAAGAGGAAAGACAATGTCCAACAATTCCTCAAATGTAATATCCAAATCTAATTTATTTTTTAGTTCCAGCTTACGAAGATAAAATTTTGACGCCGACTCATAAATATTCTGCTTATTACAATAGAACTCTTTTCTCAAAATACTTTTATCTTTAACGGGAGGAAATGCCTTCTTTAACTCAATTACAGTTTGTTCAAATCTTTTCGCTTCCTCAGTAATCAAAAACTTTCCTATATTTTCTATCCACAAAAGTGCTTCGCCCTTTAACGAGCATTTAAGCACTACGTACCTGTTTTTCTCAGGTATATTATTGAACAAAATATAATCATCTAATTTCACTAAAAATTCACTAATATCACCCTCACCGGTGAAATACACTCGTGGCACAATCTCAAAATGTCCGACATTTCGTTGGGCGCCATTTGTGACGTGAAACCCACGGTGGGGGCCATTTGTGACGGTATACTCATGCTGGGTGTCATTTGTCACGTTATATGCAGACATACTCTTTAATTTAGGTTAAAACAACACAGTTTATTAAAATGATAAGGGCTAAAGGAAAGTGGAGCAAGTCTATAATTTCACTCACTGAGAACACTATGAAAAACTAAATCATACTCACAGGCTTTGGTCTAGCTCAGCCGGGGCACCGTCTAACACTTGACACTATTTCCTGGCTGATCTACTAAACAAATCTTAATTTCACAGCCCGTGGCTGTGGATATTTCTTTATTTGCTCAAATAATCAAAACGGAACGATTCTAAACTTTCTTACCAAGGCAGAATCTTTAATCCACTATCTGAACTCCTTTTCGCTTTACGGGAGGCCGTAGCTATTTTCTAATCGTCAGCACCTTACTAAACAATCATCAACTTCGTTGTCTAATGGCGGAATACACACAGAGGCTGCTGGCTGCTGGCCACTGCCAGGAACACACAGACGCTGGCTAAGGCCAGAACACACACAGACGCTGGCTAAGGCCAGAAACACACACCCCACAAACTTACACCCAAGCTTTTATACGCGACAAACTGAGATACTTCTCATTAACATAATACTAATAACCGCGAGCTAACTGCGGAATTCGAAAGAGCACACACACTCTAGAAAGTTAAAGTAAAAGAGAGGATAGATGTCACTTTTACGCCTACAAAATGTTAAATTATTGACGTCACGATCTCAGAAACACTAGAGTGCCTTTATGACTAAAGGTCACTCCCTCACAATACTTTTTGATTTATTCTTTATCGACATCTAGATCACATTAAAATAAGTGTGTCATTGAAAAATTATTGCTTACATAATCAGATATTTCTTATATAATCACAAATTAGCGATTGTGAGCGAACTCAATTTTAAAAAATAAATTAATTATAAAATATCATCTAATATCTTAAATGCATAAATTATAAATTAAATTTTAAGACAAGATTCAAACATTAATGAATTTTAAATTTGAAACAACAAATTATTTATAAATATCACAAAAGAATCTAGGCGATTTTTCGTTTAAAAAATAAAAGAAAATTGTAAACGGATTTTACTTTCCCATTTTGTAGGGATAAAGTTGCTGAAATAAAATTCACCTTCACTCAAAAATATTTAATTATTTGTATAATTTTTAAGTCATGTAACAGTTTTTAATAGATAAAAACTTGTTTTTATCTGTTAAGAACTTTTTTTATGAAAAATTTTAATTTAATATTTTAAACCGAAATTATATAGATTTCACAAACTCATGATGAAGTTGAAACATTGTTAGACAAAGTTTATGAGTTTAGTGACGTTGAAACTTTTTTCCATAATCCCTAAAAAAGGACCGCAGAAATCTCATAACAGCATCGGTTCCAGGAAAGAAAATATACTTTTAACCTCGTCATTACACCTAGCTTTAATCTTTATTCTAAGCGAGAATTTTAAAAGATTTTTTTTCTTTTCTTCTTTTTCTGTAAAGACTAAGAAAAAGATCCGCCTAAAACTGGTAATTAGTACTTACAAGATGTGCATTGTTTAACAAGTTTATCTCTTGTTAACGGATGCACTTTCATGTGTGTGGACAAAAGACTTAAGCTCCTAATATCGTCATAAAAGTCTTCTTCATCGGATAAAAGCCCGAGCATTCTACACGTATATAACACACCGTTAAAGGCATTCACGACCCTGCTCAGGTAATTACGAGTAGTTTTAATGTGGTAAGTTCGCTCTTTTGGCTCCTTATGTTATTCTTTTCGGTAAAAGATGCTGCGGCCGATAGTTTAATGTTATGCCCCAGAAGCTCGTATTTTCAGTCATTATGACTGCATTAGAATTCGGGGACTTTGTTTAAATTTATACACGCTTAATCGAAGTATTATGCTAGTTGCATATCCTTTAGTTTGTATATGTTGGGTAATGTACTGTTCCAAAAAACTAAAAAGAAACTATTTGATTAGAATAATCAAAGGATAATACTGCTGCTGATATTTTAATATTGTGCCTTTCTCTTAACCCCAGAAGCTCGTATTTCAATTATTATATCTACATTACGATTCAGGGACTTTTTAAAATTTACAGACGTTTAATAGAAGTATTATACTAAGCGCAGATCCTTCAGATTGTCTATGTTAAGAAATGCACTGCCCCCCCCCACCCCCCCCCCAAAAAAAATAAAAATAAAAAAAATAAATAAAAAGAAACACTTTGATTAAAATAATCAAAGAATGATACTCAGTTTATCTAAACTGCATAATAGTTGAACACCGATTTAATGAATCGTTTTAGACTAGCGATTTTGATCGTTAAAGTTATAATCAAAGGAAAATTTTTTCACAACAGAACAAAATAAATGGCAATAAATAAGAAGAAAAATGCTCACTTACTTTAATAATGTGTTAAACATTTGTTGCTTTAGAAAAATGCACTGCAAAGGTTTTTTTTAATGTATTATAATAAATTACAAGTACTGTTATTAAGAAAAAAATCTTTCATTCAAACTTTATAGATAAATTAAAAACTATCTTCTGTAGACGTTTGTCTTCTTTGTTTCAATTTTGTACTCCAAAACTTCGTTATCAATTTTTCTCTGAATAGTTGCGAAAATAGTGTCACCAAGATAATAAGCCATCAAATACCTTTTCAAAGTATCCAACTTGCTAACATTTTCCTTGAACAATGCAATGCATTATTACCATTTTATCTTCCTGATCCGACCCACTACTACTGTTGTTAGTGACTTCGATGTAATGTATATTTTCGCATGTACACTCCTGGACAAAATTATAAACTCAGAAATTTTTTTATTTGTTTACATCATAATATAAATAAGCTTAGCTTTACATTAATAAAATAATGATGAATATTTATAATAAGACATCTAATTTTAATATAACTCATAAATAAAATGAAATAAATAATTTAAATAAGAAAATACATAACTTAAAAAAAATAACATTATGTGAAACCTGGACAAAATTATAAACTCAAAGTTATAAATTTCTATATTTTGACATGTTTGATATAAATAAATGCATTTTGTGATAAGAAACTAATAAATGGAGTCATTATGGATCAATACATTTCAATACATCAATGCATATTTTAATTTTTCTCGTAAGATAACATTATTTGAGATCTGGACATAATTATAAACTCAAATAGCAAATGAAGCCTTTGTGCAAAAATGTTTAAAGATAGAAAGGCAACGATTATAAATGCACAAATAAAGTATGAAAAAGCAGCAAACAGATCTATTCTATTGCTACAGATTCGAATCTATTATCGAGATTCTTCATCAGGGCAAAACTCAGCGAGCTAGAAAAAGCAAAACTGAGCAAAGAGACAGAGAGACGCAGGCTTATATACCTGCTACAGGAACGATCCTGCCTTAAGAAAAGCAACCAATAAGAAGAAAAATAAGCAGCCTGAACAACAAGGTGGAAAGTAGCGACAATACCGGAGAACAAACAAAACAAAACTAAAAAGCAATGGGTAAAAAAAAAAGTTTTAAATTAAAGTTTTCCAAATGCTTGGAAAATAAGGAGTACTTGATAAGTCATTGACTAAGGAGTGAGAATTTTTAATTTTTGGGGAGCTTACCACATCATTCAAGACATTTACATACCTATTGCTGCAGCCATTCTTTTGAACTTTTAGCAGAGTATATTGTTACATTATCTTGCAGAAATACCCAATTTTCGTCAGTGATCAATGGATCATATGGCAAAACATTATCATCCAGGATTAAGGATGTATTTCGATTCAAACTGCTTATTTACCGATTTATTTTTGAATGCACTTTTACTCTCAAACGCATCAAACTTGTAGATTCTCTTATTTAGAAAGTACACAAGGTGCCGTGATTGTCAATTCTTTGATAAATATAAAAAAATATTGTAAAAAAAGCGATCAAAAACGGCATTTTGAACAGATTTTCCCGAAGCGAGAAATCTGAGAACGAAAAAAAGGGTTATGCCGAGAAGGTAAATGTTTATAAATCAAATTCTAATGAATTGAGCGTAAAAAAAATCACACGGCACCTTGTACGCCTCTTCAAGAAACCCCTCAGCAAGTTTCATGTTTCTAATTTTAAAAATGTGTCTGAAATTGTATCGGAAAATTTCGAGCTGTTGAAGGTGAAAAAGCGTTTTTTCGAATACACCCTTAACTGGTAGTCTTCTGCTTTTTGTTTTCCATTAAGAAAATGCAGAGCGATTTTACCATTCTAAGAAACACTAGCCCAAATCGTCACTGATTGTTAAACAAAGTTTCGACTAAAGATATGTCGTTCTTCAGGCTTGATATTTTTCCAATAGTATCTTATGCCACCTGAGCCGTATAAATTAAACTTCTTTTTGTCTGACCAGATGATTGTGTGCTCTACTATGTTGTCCATGACATGTGCTGTTGTGCAAAATGAAGTCTGGGTTTCATGTGATAGGGCTCAAGTTTTGGCTCAGCTTTCATTTTCTTCCATTTCTTATTCTGCGCTCATTGAAGAATTCGCCTGACAATTCGAGAGCTTACATTTAACTTTAAAGTATTTACAATTCGGTTAGAAGGAGCTCCAGTACTAAATGCTGTTCGTCACATAGATTTTCGATTTCTTTCTGTATCTTTGGACGCCGACTTCTTCGTTTTATATACAAAAACCATATTTAACAAAATTATTTAACTAAAAATTATAAAAATGCATTGATGTATTGAAATATATTCATTTCTAATAGCTTTATTTATTAGTTTATTATCACAAAATGCATTTATTTAAATCCAAAATACTAGATTGTAGAAATTCATAATTTTGAGTTTATAATTTTGTCCAGGTCTCACATAATGTCATTTTATGAAAAAAATTAAAACACGTATTGATGTATTGAAATGTATTGATTCATAATGACACCATTTATTAATTTTTTATCACAAAATGCATTTATTTATATCAAAAGTGTCAGAATATAGAAAATCATAACTTTGAGTTTATAATTTTGTCCAGGTTTCACACAATGTTATTTTTTTCAAGTTATGTATTTTCTTATTTATTTTACTTACTCCACTTTATTTATAAGTTACATAAATTTTAGATGTCTTATTAGAAATATTCATGATTATTTTATTAGTGTAAAGCTAATCTTATTTATATTATGATCTAAAGTAATTAAAAATTCTCTGAGTTTATAATTTTGTCCAGGACTGTAGATATTTGTGCGCCATTACGTACCAAAGATATTAACAATCAGGGACACGGAAAAATTTTAATAAATATTAGAAATTGTTTTCAAATTTTCTTTCTTTTATAGGGAAAGTTATTCCTTAAATCGGATTATAGATACATTAAGTCGAAATATTTTTCTTTCATTTCCACCAGGACTATACAAAAATTTGCTAAATCGAGAAGTTCATTAAATCGGGGTTCGACTTTAAAAACATTATTTGTCTTCTGCTATCAGAACTGTTATGTGGTAAAATATAAAATAGGTGGAAATTTCATAACTTAAATCTGTAAAATTTATGTTACATTTTAAAAATTCTTACGTGATAAAAAGATTTCTAATAGCGGATTCGGATTCTACATGCAAAAATACATTAAAAAACTATTTATTATAAATCAGATACAAATTAGCTGTTAATTGGTGATTTTTACTGTGCATTTTTTATATTTAATAATATCATAATTCAAAATCTATCCAAAGCGAAGGGAAAGTCTTTACATTTTACTGTTTTGAATTTTTGCAATTTCAGTTTGGTAAATTCCCCTTTTCTTGGTGCATTTCTATCTATTTATATGCTAAAGGTGTGTCGCCCAAGAAAGTAACAAGAAAAAGAACGTCTTCTCTCAAAGGCTATAATCTGTTAATTGAGATAATTACACTGCAAGTTTATTACGACCGGCTTTCCTTGAATTAGCACCTGGGGGATAAAAGTTGAAAAATTCATGAAACCGTCGTTTACACCTTCTCTTGCTTTAATTCCATAAATTAATTTAGCTGCCTTAATATTGTAATTGCAAATGTCTTAAAAAAACTAGTCATTGGGGGCCATCGTAATACTTACCCATCATGGAAACAAAACATGTGTAAACTATTTATAAAATGCATTGCAATTCCAAAACAAAATATAAACGTATATTTAAGTATTTTTAACACATAATTATGCTCCATTAATGAATTGCTGACAAACCAATTTCGACAAATTGTATAAAACGCTAAACTATTCAAATAGCACTGAATTGCATAAAAGAAACATCCTTATAACTTCAAAAATAATAATTATATTAACTAACGGTTTCTTGCATCGAATTAAGTGTCTCATTTCCAATTAAAATATATCTTTTAATTGAAATTTGAGTGAAATACAGGGTCATGAAAAATCAAAGAATGTAGAAAACAGGATTAGAAATATCTCAACAACTAATAATCCGATTGACTTTGTTTTATATGCAAAATTTGTGTTGTTTTGTTGCCTTTTACGTCCGTTCCTTAAAACAAAAAAATTCGAAAGTTTTTATGTACCTTTCATCAGAACGAATTTTTCGAGAGTCCGAAAAAAATAGTTCCGGATAATCGAGGTTAGTGATATTAAATAGGCTTCGTTCCATTCTTACATACTAAGCACATACAAAATTTCAAGTCACTATCTCAATTTGTTCGGGAGATAGAGCGGTTACAGACAGACAGACAGACACACAGACACACAGACGGACGGACGTAAAATTTTTTTTCTAAAAATATGTTTTTCGGAATCTTCAGTGTCCGAAACGTGCAAATCCGTCAAAAAAAAATTTCGATTTTCAAAACGATTGCAAGACTTACCCTATACTACGTATGATGGGTAAGTAAAAGCAGAAAAGTCTTATCAAAATCTGCAGAATCTGATAACACTTTTACTTATTTTGTACGCATTGTTTAAAAAAAATTCTGTGAAATTACAGAGAATCTACGGGTAATCCATTATCTTAAGTCTTGTGTAAAATTACAGCGATTAGATAAACAGAGATTCTGTTAAATAACGGAGAAGTTATTCGGTAAATTTAGAATAGACTCTGTATATTAAGGATCCTGTCCCTGCCCACGAAGACACTCGCGAGCTAATGCTATTCCTATGGGAAGGCATTTTCTAAAAACTCTTTCGTGTTTCGACATTTTTATTTTTTTTTCAATTTCTTTTTATTTATTTTTTATTTTTTGCATTGGATAGCTGAGATTCCTCTCAAGATCGCTCCTTGATTACTTTTTCAGTTTTGGCCACAAGTATTTTTTATAAAGTTACTTTCAGTTCCTGAACCGGTTCTGAAAATGAAAGTAACTTTATAGAAAATACCTGCGACCAAAATCGAAAAAGTAATCATTGAGCGATCTTGAGAGGGACCTCAGCTATCCAATGCAATAATAATAATAATAATAATAATAAATGTCAAAATGCGAAAAAGCTAGAAATAATTTTAAAAAATAATGGTACGGATAAATTATAGAAACAAAATCATGTATATAAAACTTAGACGACTATTTGCCGACCCTCGACCGCAAATTGTTAATGTTTTGTTTCAGGAATTTAAAAAACTTTCACAGTTTCATGGGTTGGGTAAATTTTCCTTCGTGTTTATTTTTCGCACCATTTTAAAGTATTCGAGAGCACTGCTTGATATTTTTGCCGTTATTAAGTAACAAGTGCAACGCAATGTGTTTAAGAGTGCTAGTCACCCAGTAACCGAATTCCCTTCGGTAATGGTAAGTCTATGGCATTTGATACATTCATATATTTAAAATATCTCCTCAGGGAAATAATGTTTTTAACTTCTTTTTTCAGTGTTCTCTTCTTACAGGATGTCACTTTTTTTCTTAGTTGTCAATATCTTTCTAAAATCTATGCTCAATTTAATATTTCATGTTTTATAAACTGACGAGATTGAAGATAAATTTTAACACTTCATATAAAATTATGCTTCGATTTTAGAAATGTTTTGAAAACTAAGGTTAACGCACCTTTTAGGAAGATAACACTGAAAAAGAAGTTAAAAATATTAATTTCCCGAGGAGATATTCTGAATATAAAAATGCATCAAACGACCATAGTCTTACCATTACCGAGGGCGGAAATTCGGCCGTTGAGTGACTAGCACCTTTAAGAAATTTACTTTTTCAAGATAAGTTGAATATTGAGAATATAGCTGAATATTGATCCGTAAATTACTGTACAAAACAGATGTGCATAATTTGCAATTCGTTGCATCATTCTTCTATACGCGAGGTAATTTGTCTATGAGAAACCAATAAAATTTTGGTATATTTTTATATTTTATGTTTTTGTTTGTTATCAATGTGTAATAAGCAATTTTTCACGAAAATGTTATTTTATTATTATTATTATTATTATTATTTGTTTTTTTTATTTTTTTAAGCGTTGTAAGATATAAGTCAACAGTTGAAGATTATTTGATGAAAGCTTCGATCTATTTCAAAAAAGATCTTTAAAAGAATTCTAATAAGTGTCAGTAATTGCAAAGCGAGAAAAAGATAAATGAAGTTCGGAAGGATACGATATACGTACGAGCATTTTCACATCTTCGTACTTCATCACAGATTCAATTTAATATTGATAGCCCGCTGATAATTAACTTTGAGAAAACTGTTATTCTAAATGGCGCCAACAAAAACATAAAAAGAAAAATGTTATTCATTTAGGTTATCTAAAATTAACAAAAACAGTCCACCAGACGTCAATTTCCACGAATTTGTTATCACATTATATCTAAAAATAAATACCAAATTAAAAGGATGTTTTCCATCGACAAGAAGCTGTAATTTTTTTTTTCCTTTTATCGTATAGCGGCTCATTGAGAGATAACAGTTCAGACTGAAGTAATAAGATCTTGATTCTTGCAGATGTCTTTTTCTCATATATTGGCGTGAATTGTTCCCGCCTCATTGGCATCGTATCAAGTGTTGCCCCTGTCCCCTTATCATAAGTGGAGAACAAATTGCGCTATCTCTTTCAAGTCAATTTCTAACACGGATGGGAAGCGATAACGTCTTATAATTGATCCAGATATCTATCCTTTCCACACACAAGTAGCAAAAGTAAATAACAACAATTAAAAAAAAAAACTGCAGCGTATTTATTTGACGATGAGTGATGGTCAGTAAACGTTCATCTAATGGCGTCCGAATACCGGACGATAGTTTAAGAGGGTCGTCAACACTATATTCTTCAAGAAAGGCAAAACATAATCACTTATTGTTTATTATTCGTTTATTTATATCCTGGAAGAGATATGGAATAAGTATTTCCGAGAATTTAACTCTATAGCCTGGCTTTGTCTACTTGTTTTGACGGACCTAAAGGCTTCAGCTAGCTGGACTACGGCGTCGAGATGATTACGTTATCTGGGTCCTTGAATGTAAAAAGATGTTATACGTTAGTAGCAATAAAACTTATCGTTGATGAAATGTGAATGCGAGATTTAATTGGACATTTTAACATTCTTCGGATTTTTTTTTCTTTCTCGAGTTTATCTAAGAGGTAATTCCAGTCTATATAAGGCAATAGGGAAGAAAATATTATCTTGATATTTCAAGACAGATCGACACTTGAAGGCAGAACAATGTGAAGAAGAAAAATAAATAAAATGCATATATTTTTGCAGTTTATTTTTATGCATAAATATATTATGCTGTTTATTTTTATATTCAATTGCCGCGATGAGCGGCCTATTTCCTTATGCTGCCCTTTACCTTCCCTTCTCTTATTACGACTCTCTAGAGGAAGCCAGGTTGGTAGGTCCTTAGCCACGTCTCGAACATCCGCCTTTCCGGGAGAAAAAATGAGAAAATGAAAAAAATGGAATTCGAGTGATTGAATCGCCAAATGTTTAAAAGCCATGAGGCGTGATTGAACAGATGAGTTCGAACCGGAATCGTTACATTGCGTTTTATTATATTTAGATTTTTAGATCCAATGCATATGTGTATAAGATTAAAATTTAAATTAGCACCCTCATCTGCTTTTTCGTTACCGAATGTTTTACATATTTTATGTAATATTTCATTTGCTAAGAAAAATCGAATACCTGGATTACTTGCGAAGGCATTGAGAGAAACAACTGCGGACTTAGAGGAAAACCTTTCGCAGGATACAAAGTGCAATTCTATAGAAATTATCAGGAGCAAGTTCATTCAGTTCTTTAGGTCCATGTTTACTGAACCAAAAAACAGGGATCTGATTTTTTCTATTTGTCTAAAATGGTTACCTATAATCAGAAAATTTCACTGAACTTGAATTTTGGTTTACATCTTTTTTCTATCTCAAGCTTTCCAATCCTTGGATTACACTTTATTTATTTATTTAAATATTTATTTTTTTTTTAAGACAAAGTTACTTTACTAAACTATGCAATTAAGTCTTCATATATATATTACAAAGAAAAGATAAAAATTTTCTTTAAAATAAAGAAGCAAATATGTATTTTAAATTATATTAAAAGAAGGGGAAAAAAACAATTTGATCGAATTTATTAGTGTTAAGAAAACGCAAAATAAAAATTATTTTCAGTTTTGCACAAGGATATCACTATCAATATCTATAACTTTTCTTGCTTTTCGCGAAATTTTAATTCAGTTTTATTTTATCTAGTATGGAATTTAAGGAGAGGCCCGAAATTTACCAACTCCCCTCCCACAGTCACATACGCCTTCTGAGTATTAAAACGTCCCTTTCTGAAAAATTTTATGCTCTACTTATATGGAATTCTACAAATCTGAAATCGACACGCAGTCACATTTTCGAAAATTATGGCAAATTTATTTTTCTTTCATATCTTCTTTTTTTTTTTTTTTTTTTTTTTTTTTTTTTACTTTCAATTGTCAAAAATTTAGTTCTGACCTTAATTTTTACTATTTCATTTAATTTAATTAAGCCAGTTTCAGTTCATTTTTATCCAAAAAATAAATTCTAAGATTTCTTTTTAACATTATAGATGCTTTTGGTGTGTCGTCAGTCATGAGGTTTTTCTTGGAAACTGACTCCAAACATCCATTATTTATATTATCTATAATTAATGGAAGTTTTCATATAAGTAGTTAATATGAAAACGGTTGCTATGTTTCATTTCTTATTTTATAAATAGTAAAAAAAGTTTCCACTGCATTTTAAGTATTAAAACATATATCTGTGAGATATAGCTGCAAGATATAACTATAAAATATATTAAAAATAGAAAACATAGCATAGCAACGGTTTGTTTGGAGTCAGTATCCAAGCAAAACATCATATCTGACGTCACGACGAAAAACGTCTATTAAATAAAATTTTAGACAATAATAAATGGTCCTATAAGTTTTGTACCCAAAATAAATTCCGATATTAAATTTCCATTTCCTTTATCAATTTCCCGAAACCTGGAGGTCGTATTTGTTGCTGATTTAACCGCAAAAACAAAATCTATGCTTATTTCATTTCATACGACACTGATGCTCTGACTAGAGGTCTGAGGGCGCCGGAATTTATATATATCCGTACCGACCTGTTTGTCTATTCACGATTCACAGCTCGGTCTATGTGGAAATTCAATGCAATCAGGACTTGATTCAATTTCCACTGAAAGAAGTAAATTTTTCTTAACCTTTAGTTATCTAGATTTATAAAGATTATTTTTCTAGAAATCCCATTAAGTTATTTTTCTAGAAATTTCCCATTAAGATATTTTTCTAGAAATTTCCCATTAAATACTGCATACATATTTAATGGGAAAATTCAACATTGTAGATTACTATATGTTTCACATTACTTATAGCCATAGAATACAGAATAATATCAGTTCCGGCCCGTCATTTAGTCCCAGTTCGTAGAAAGAAAAATGTAAGCCCGATCCTGACTTGGATCAAATCTGCTGAAATTCTGCCCTGGTTCAGAATTGATGCAACTACCGCTGTCAATTTCTACGTTTTTTTTTTTTTTTTTTCTTGGTTTTCAAAATAGTTCAAGTGTTTATGCTTAATTTAATATTTTATGTGTTAAAAACTGACGAACTGTGAATAAAATTTTAACACATCATATAAAATTAAGTATATACTTTAGAAAAATACTCAAAACTAAGAAAAAAGAGATATCTTTTAAAAAGTGTATACAAAAAATTAAAATTTAAAATATTAATTTCCCGAGGAGGTACTTTAAATATATGCATGCATCAAACGCCTATAGACTTTACATTAGTAAGGGAAATTCAGAAGTTGAGTTACCAGCCCCCTTAACGTCGTCTCAATCACATCCATTGAAATCTGTTCAAGTTTTATTAGCTTAGTTTGATTTTTTTTAATTTTTATATCGGGCCGAATTTTTTTATACCCTCATTCCTGGCCCGTTTATTATTTTTTTTTTTTTTCTCATCAACCCCGCTCGTCGATTAATAATTATAATTTAAAAAAATGTCTTTAAGGTTGTATTCCAATACAAACTGTTTATTTTCAGATTTTTTTAAAAAATTCGTTTTTGCTCTCAAACGCACCAAACTGGCAAATTCTCTTATTTAAAAATGGCACAAAGTGTCGTGCTTGTCCATTTTTTAATAAATGCAGAAAATATTGCAAAAAAAAAAAAAAAAAAAAAAATGCTTTGGAAGTGGGAAGTTTGAACCGAATTTTCCGATGTGGGTGATCTGGGAATGAAAAAATGGTCATACTGAGAAAGTAATTGTTTCTAAATCAAATTCTAATGATTGAGCGAAAAATAAAATCATACGGCCTCTTATACATCTCTTCAAAAAACACCTCAGCAAGTTTCAAGACTTTATTTTTAAAAATGAGTCTGAAAATGTATCAGATAATTTCAAGCTGTTGAGGGCGGAAATCCCCTTAATCCGCTGCCAGACCGTGTATGTACCTCTAGCCAGATCGCTAGCTCAAACTGGTAATAGTCATAAGAATAATTATCAGACGACCAAATGTGGCTTATTCCCGATTCTATCAGTAAAGGAAATTTATTTACAAAATTTCTTGCAATATGAAGTTTATCTTTCTCTTTCTGTCTTTACTTTTCAAAGGGGTGAATTAAATTTTTTCTATAATAACTAGTAGAATGTGAAGGAATCTGTGTCGTAAAAGCGAGTAAACAGCGACGACATAACATAAGATTATAGATATGAACAAAATCATAGTTCAATTTTATGGTTAAAAAAATGATTTCGATCCCATCCCCCTTGATACTGCTCTGATGATATTCTTCTGAATGCCACTTGTGAGAAAAAAAGAAAAGACTATTCTTAAACTCTGGATGCTATGAAGAAATCTCCAATTCTTTGCTAATGTCACTTTCTATCATGAAAGAATTGATAGATGACCACATCTATTAATTTCTGAAACTTGTAGTTCTGTGAGTTTAGAGAATTCTTTTATCCTTTACAAGAAACGATGCACTCCTCAATTTTCAGAAATGGAATTGGGAAACGCAGGCCCTGATTACCGCACGGACACTTACTTGTGCCTTTTCACGAAATTTCTAAAGAGCGCATTATATATATATATATATATAATTTCGTCTAAAAATTTACTACGAAAATCATAATTGTGATAATATAAATGTGATGTTTGAAATATAATCAAGATGAAATGGCAAAAGTTTATCTTAATATATGTTTTTAAAAAGCACATTTCAATAAATAATAGAAATTTTGATTTATATTTTTATTTCTAGGACCGTTTTTCAATTTTTCAGTAAACTTAATTTTTTTTCAGTTGACACTTTTCAAATAAGTATAATATTTTCGAATAACATGTGGAAAAAAAAACTCTATCATTAAATTAACCAATCTAAGGGAGAATGAAAAATTGAAATAAAATCAAACTTAAAAATAAATAAATAAATAAAATAAAAACTTACTAAAAAAACAACAAATTATTAGATTTTATCTTTATTGATATCACGATTGACATAGATTTTAGTTTCCACTAATGTGATTTAATAGAAAACCAACTATTTTACTTATATTCAGGTAATATAAATTAAGCTTAAATTCGTATTATTTGAAAAATTTTAAATAATTAATCAATGAATGTAGAGTATTTAATTAAATGAAAATGTAAAAATGTGCAAATGGATGTAAAGTATCTCTAAAGACATACAAGTTTCTAACGTAATAATTAACATTTTGATCTAACTATTTTATTTATTTAGTTAGTTATTTTATGATTCAGTTAAATAAACATTTGAATCGCAATCGCAACACACATTTCGAGAGTCACCTATTTTTCAGCATCTCTTCTACATGGCATATTCTGAGGAAGTTCGTACTTTAGCGCCATCTATTAAAAACTGTGTAAAATATTTACTTCAGCACTTCCTGAATTTTTTTCTTTTCTAGAGAAGCGAATAATAATCTACCAGAGTTAAGAAAAAACTGTCATGCTTGTATAAAATAAACTTGGTTACAATTAATTATTTTAATATATATGTAATTAATAATCTTTATAACCATCCAGTCATTAATTAATATGTACAATTATTTATCAATAAGTAATTAATTATAAAGGTATGGGTATGTTTAAATCTATTAGTTATTAAAGTAATAAAATACATAATTGATAATACAGGATTGAGTAGGAAAATAACATACAAAAATTTCTGGTAATTAATGAAAACCAATCACTTTCCTATGCCTTAAACACAATTTAACCTATAAGAATTTTACACTGACAATATATATGCGAGAATTTCTGTGACAGTAGTAAATCTTTAAATTATTTTTGTACGTCTTGTTATGTTTGTTAAAAGGGGCACTAAAGTCTATAAAAAGGGAACAGAAAAAGAATAGAAACATAACTAAAATTAAATATTTTTTCTTTTTTTAGGTGCGTTCGTAATTATGTAAATACGTAGCACCTATAGTGGTCATTCAGTCCGTCCGTCTGTCTGTCCGCATATAACAACACAAAAACTAACCAACCGAATCGTTTGAAATTTAAAATACATAATTATTACATAATTTTGTCGAGTCATTTCAAATTTTATAAAAATCGGATGCATAGATCAATTACAGGGGCAATCAAAATTATTCCATTACATTACGGTCAATGGGGAAAAAGTTTCAAATGCATTTTAATCGTTTGAAATTTAAAATACATAATTATTACATAATTTTGTCGAGTTGCTTCAAATTTTTCGATAATCGGGTAGATAGATCAATTACAGGGGCAATCAAAAGTATTCAATTACATTAAGGTCAATGGGGGAAAAGTTTCAAATGTATTTTATACGTTTGAAATTTAAAATACATAATTATTACATAATTTTTTTGAGTTATTTCAAATTTTATGAAAATCGGATGCATAGATCAATTACAGGGACAATCAAAAGTATTCCGTTACATTACGGTGAATGGGGAAAAATGTTTCAAATGCATTTTAATGGTGTTACATTCATTCGAACTTAATAAAATTTATATGCAACTATTAAATTAATAAAATTTATACACAACTGTTGTGGACGCACGTCTTTTTTGCGCCTGACGAAGAAAGACTAAGTTCTTTCGAAAGGCCTTGCGCAGTTAACTTATTTTATGGTGTTTAAAGAAGTTTTTTTTCATTTCAATTGTGTATAACACCAGTTTCAATTTTATACATTGTTTTGTGCTGATTCTGGCATTTCAACTGTTGTGGATGCACGTCTTTTTTGCGCCTGACGAAGAAAGACTAAGTTCTTTCGAAAGGCCTTGCGCAGTTAACTTATTTTATGGTGTTTAAAGAAGTTTTTTTTTTTTTTCATTTCAATTGTGTATAACACCAGTTTCAATTTTATACATTGTTTTGTGCTGATTCTGGCATTTCAACTGTTGTGGACGCACGTCTTTTTTGCGCCTGACGAAGAAAGACTAAGTTCTTTCGAAAGGCCTTGCGCAGTTAACTTATTTTATGGTGTTTAAAGAAGTTTTTTTTCATTTCAATGTATAACACCAGTTTCAATTTTATACATTGTTTTGTGCTGATTCTGGCATTTCAACTGTTGTGGACGCACGTCTTTTTTGCGCCTGACGAAGAAAGACTAAGTTCTTTCGAAAGGCCTTGCGCAGTTAACTTATTTTATGGTGTTTAAAGAAGTTTTTTTTCACTACACAAAAGTATTCAAGTATCATTCTCCGTATTACAGGAAATTACTAAAGGGTAATTTTCGACTAAGAAATGTGTATGTCTGGTATGCATGCATTTAATAGATACAAATCTAGCTATAATTAACAGGGCTACTGAAAAAAATTGAATAATTTTCCAATTGTAGACGGGAACAGCTGAAATTTGGTTTTCAAGTATGTTATGCGTTTCCATATGGTTAAATTAGACGTAATATTTTAATTTTTTAAACGATGCAGTTTTGTTACATTATTCTGAATGTGTTGGAAAGTGTTTCATTAATGGTGCTTTACGTGTGATTATTTTTTTTTCTTGTTTATGGCATAAATCGGAAGTAAACTTTAGTAATACACAACAAACACCATTTCGCAACTACCAGTTTTTACCACGCGAGACCCTCCGAGTTTCCCGCGACGACATGGTGACGGGCGCCGACTTTTTGCCATCACCGATAAGACACCCGGCTTTTACAATCCACAAAAGTCTTATCGATAAGTGCGAAGTGAAACAGCACAAGTGGCGTCAAAACCTGTCGTCGAATCTTCAATAGCAGCGGAAAACCATCTTTCTCAACTCCTGAACAAATAACAAATAGTCCCTTTGTTGTTTCCGTGTGGTCCACTTCTTCAAAATCCAAATACTAATTGATATTTATTTTGACCGCAATTCATTCTTACAACTGAATGAAACAGTTTGGATCAACTTGTATGACAATAATAATAATGGCTCGAAATAATTAAAAACATCACTATTCTAATCGAGTTGAAGATTTACCAATGCTCTTAAAGCATATTAAAGTTTTATTTGTTTTTTTTTTTTTTCCATATTTTTTTCGATCTATGTCTTTTAGACAGTAGGGAAGGGGGAATTGTCAAAATCGACACTAATCGCAACCAAAAAACCAACATCAAGAAAACGCAGGTTTTTGTCATTTGTTTTATTATAATTGAGAAGTATGATAAATTCATTTATTCACATATTTTTAAATATGTAAACCAAACGAATAGTAAACACCAATCCAATTGAATAAGGATAACAAAGTTACTTCTTCAGAAAAATGTAGGTTTTATTTATTTATTTTAAGTTATATTTAATAAATCAGTAAATAAAGGGTGAAATCAAAAAATATAAACAGAAGCGATGTAGACTGGAAGCGGCAGACAATCCCCTCATCGAGTCCACGGTTGAAATTCCAAAATTAGTACAAAACCTCGTTTCGTATATTAAAACGTAATCGGTCTGCCAAGTCATATCTTGGTGGAAAACACCTTAAAATCCGAATTTAGTAGCTGACTCGAAGGTTTAACATTGTATTTTCCTGCTTCCAGTCTTCCAAGTTTTTATATCTTTTGAGTACAGGAAAATTCACTGATAAACTTATAAGTCAGCTGTTAAAATCGAGATTTTAGGTGTTTTCTACAGTGATATGACTTTGCAGACCGACTGCGTTTTAATAAGCGAATCAAGTTTTAACTAATTTGGAACTTCAGCCGTGAACTCGATGAGATGATTGTCTGTGCTGCCGCCACTCGGTCTAATTATTTGCCAAAATAAATAAATCTCTAAAGTAGAAATTCTGCATTAGGTCGAGTAACCCGATTTTATCCGAACCCAGCCTACCTGCGACGCTATTTATTTTTTATTATTTATCGCGATAAGGCCTCAGGTCCGGTAGGATGATTTTAAATATTTTGAGTTTGGATTGATTTCTAGTAAGGTTTTCTTTACGTCGGCTTTTGGATTTTTCAAATGAAAGGCACAAATATATTTTCATATAAAAAAAAAAAAAAAAAAAAAAAAAACTAATGTATTTTTGAACACTAATCAATTTATAATGAATATTATTGTGTTCATTTTTGCATAAGAAAGATAAAATTGATATTAAAGATATAATTGAAGACTATTTTTTCATAATTTAACTAAAATATTTTTTTTTCACTTCGGGTTTGGATTTGAATATTTCAGGTTCAGATTGAAGTTCAAGTTTAATCGAATTCGAGTTGATTTTAATCATATATCTCGCCTTCATATTGGTAATGCCTGACTCGTTGGGATGACCCTAATTTGAAGCGAAAAATAGCTAAATAAACAGGTCAGTTAGCATACCTTCATTAAGATGTGTATAAGAGAATGAAATTTCTAACTTCGTCCTGGTCTGACAATTTTTAAAAGGCTACATAGTTTTATAATTATAATAATCATAAATATATAGTATGTATAGTAATAATAATAAATTAAAGGCTATTCAAATAAAATTTTTACTTTAAGCAAACAAGTAATCTATATTATGAGAAAGTGATTTTCAAAACTTCTAAACGATATTTAATGATATTCAGAATTGAAAAATCATTAAAGCTTATATTAAACTGCAATTTTTGTTTAATTTCATCCTTCACATTCAGGACGACGAATTACGATTTCTATTACTCTTCTCCCTAAACAATTTATGTTAATTCCTATGTACTCAGTAATATTAATGCAATAAAATAAAAGACCTCTATGATATTATCATTTATCCAGTCATTTCTTTGAAATCACTCAAATGGCCATTCCTTTTAAATGACAAAACCAGTTATTTGTTTTAAATGACTCAACTTTCTTTCGATAGACAAACAAACTGTAGTAATATTCTTGTTCTATGTTTTTTTTTTTTTTTTTTTTTTTTTTTTTAAGTTAGAAAAGAAAAATTAATGTGAAATTGAAGCGAAGGGGAGGGAGAAGTCCTAAGGGATACTTAATCATATTCAGAATTGAAAAATTATTAAAACTTATATTAAGCTGTAATTAATAGTTTAAGTTCATCTTTACACATTCAGTACAACGAATTATGATTTCTCTCTCTCTCTTTTTCCTAAGCAAATTGTGTTAATTCGTATTTCCTCTGTAATAGTAATGCAATAAAATGAAAGACCTCTAAGTTCTAAGAAATTTAATTTATCCAGTCCTTTGTCCATTTATCCTTTGAAATGACTCAACTAGCCATTTTTTTAAATGACTCAACTAGTCATTTATTTTAAATGACTCAACTTTCTTTCCATAGACAACAAACGGTAGCAGTATTCTTGTTCTATATTTTTTTATTTATTTGTTTATTATTTAATTAGAAAAGGAAAAAAAATGTAAAACCGGGGGGAGGGGCTTAAAGAATACTTAATCATATTCAGAATTGCAAAATTATTAAAGCTGATGTTAAACTGCAATTAATTTAATTTCACCCTTCACTTTCAGAAAATAAAATTACATCAAGCAATCTTTCAGAGCAATTGTTCTGCATTTTATAATGTCTGCATAGACTTTTATTGTTTTATAGTACATTATAGCAAGCAAGTGCTGCGTATCATGTTGTGCTCATTATATCTAAGTTTCCCTATATATTTTTTAATATTTGCATAGATTTTTATTGTTTTATAGTACATTATATGAAATCGCAAACTTATAGCGATAATTCTGTTATAGCGAACAAGTACTCCGTATCATGTCGTACTCATCATATCCGAGTTTTCCTATATATATCCACGTAAAATTTATACTGGGAAGAAACCAATACAAAGAAGACCATAATAATTGCCTGACCCCCTTCATCCCCGACCCTAGAGGAATCACTTTCTCTTTTACCCGTTCCGAAAGCGCCCCGCATAACAGATACCGCCCACCGTTAAGTGGTTGTATCCCCCCCTCTGAACTGTATTTTTTATGTGCTAAATTAAGCTGATTGAGGTGTAATCAGAGAGTTCGACCTTTCTGCCTTTTTCCCACCAAATGTGATAAGAGGGGCAGACCCTCTAGTTTGGCGGCTTTTATGAACTTACTTTTTTTATATACATTAATGAATGCTTAGATGACTTACGCTACACATTTAATTCACTGAGAGCGATGTTGTGTTTCGATTAAAAAGAAAGAATTTTTACTTTTTCCTCCCTCTAACATTTTTTTTAAATTATTTATTGCGCATATATATAATAATATTTTTAAACGTTTTTCCTTTGTTACATGCTTCAATTTAGTTTTATTTACGGATATTAATGCATGATTTAATTTTAATAATTTAAATCTTAGAAACAAACTCTTCTTTATAGAAACATCATAGTACGAAAGGTCTAGTAAAGTTATATGCTGGAATACACGGTAAAAAACATTCATATTTTGAAAAAATTAACTGCATAATTATTTTTTTGTCAGTTCTTTCTTTCTTTCTGTTTTTAACCCTTTCGGGCTGGTGTACTACTGATAATACAGGTCTTTTACTGGAATATTATTTTATTTGAAGAAATACTTTTGCAATTATTTATATTTAGTAATGTTAGTACATGCCTATGCATTTACTATATGACTTCATTTATGTTTAGGCATTTAGTAATAATAGTTATTAATATTATTTGCTATTCTATTTGCTCCGATTTTTTTTTTAAATATATATTTTACTTATTAAATTTAAAATGAAAAATACTTCCCTGAAAGAATCACGTGTAATAAAGCGCAAAAACTATTAGAAATTTGTAACATAAGTTAAATCTTATTATAATACATTATTTTTTAAACATCTCTAAAATTCTTCCTTAGCCTATTAATGATCATAATCTATTGTCATATGAATTGAATAGTACGCAAAACATCAACATTCGTTATCTTTTAGACATTGAAATATTCGCTAAACACAACTAATCTATTTGAACAGCTAGTGCTAATGTTACTAACGTAAAATTGTTTTTATTTTAGACTAAATCATCGCAATTATATAATCAAATATAATCTTCCAATTTAAGCCCTTCGAATTATTAAGATTCTATTTGAAGACCTACACAATTTAGTTTGGTGTTCCGGGCTTCCCAGATATTAGAATATTTTTCTTAGAAAACCGATGCAAAATCCTAATTAGATACCTTCAATAGTCCTTCAACTAGGAACTTACCTCAAGACTGACGTCGTTCTGCAAATTGGCTTATCTTAATACAAAAATCGAATCTTAGCCTTCATTTATGGTTTTAAATTTTAAATTATTTAGGAAAATATTTATTTTTATTCTTTTTAATGAAAAAATTAGTCATTTAGGGCTCGACCTAATTCTGAATCAATATTGAAATTTCTATCTAGAAAAGCAACCCTTTTAATTTCATTATAAACTCACGTCTTTTAAAAGAGTAATGAGATTGAGTAATGAGAGAAAACTTTTTGACAAAATATATCGACAACTAAGGCACACGTTTTGAAAATTGGGGGACGAAACCAAAAGGGGAATAACCTGGTACGATAACAATCGAATAATATTTTACTTTTTAATGCTGTGAAGAATGAATGAAATTTTTGAGATTATGAAGTAAACTAAACACTATTTTGTTTTATTGTCTTTGGGTTTTATGCATACGTATATAGTGTTCTAATTTTAGAGAAGGGGGTGAGAGCCTACCATATGATATCAAAAGATATCTCTAGGAGGCGTATGGGGGGGGGGTATTTAAATATCATTATCATTTTTTATCCAACCTATAATTTTATCTTTCTATTTGTGATTTGTTCTTTATATCAAAATTTGTTCTTTTTATTTATAGCTTGTTCTTTACATTAAAATAATATGTAAACTTT